>JAQZBX010025864.1:0-29286 GCA_029593785.1 Cabassous unicinctus | reverse complement strand
GCTGCGTGTCTTCTCTGTGTCTGCTTATCTCCCCCTTGCTGTGAGGTCTTGCCGCATCAGCCCACGGCGCCGCGCGAGCCGGCCTGCCCTCACAAGGAGGCACCGGGAAGCGAACCCGGGGCCTCTCATATGGTAAACGGGTGCTCTATCCATTGCGCCACACCCGCTTCCTGCCGTGAGGTTGCTGCATCAGCCCACCACACCGCTCAGGCCGGCCTGCCCTCACAAGGAGGCCTCAGGACACGAACCCGGGCCTCCCATATGGTAAACGGGGGCTCTATCCACTGAGCCACACCCGCTTCCCGGGGTTTCTTAATAATTCTTCTTCCCCCTGTGTGTTATCCTACTGGTCCCATCTCTTCTAGGAGCATAGAACAATGACTTTTTATAGTCTTATCACTCTAGAAAATCCTGTGTCTTTCATCTTCCCTTTTGGTCTCCATTACAGGTATATAGAATGTTAACTCAGGAACAGATAGGAGACGCTGTTATTCTAAGTTGAACAAGAGCATCTCAAAACATGTAGGCAGAATATCCAGATAAGATGATGGAGTAAGGAACTCCAGGACTCAGTCTGTGCTCCAGAGAAGGTAGTAAACAGCCAGGAACTGTCTGAAACAACCATTTGGGAGCTCTGGAGGCCAGAAGAAGACTATACACCATCCAGGAAATGGTGGAAGGAAGAGACTCATAAACTGCGGTGACAAGCTGTGAGTAAAACGCTTAACACTGTGGAGGCTGGTGCTCATCCCCCAATCTCTCAGCAGGCCACCTCAGGATCCAGTTCCTGACTGGAAATAAAAGTCCTCTTCCCAAGAACAGGGTGGGGCAAGATGATATTTATCATGATTTTTGTTTACAAATGCAGATCACCCACCCAGGACAAAAAGCAGCTGGCAGTCCCTGTTTCAACCCCATCATTGACAAGGGTGGAAGAAGGGAGGATTTAGAGATCACAGTGCCTTCTTGGAGCTGTGGGGAAAAGTTTGCTGAAAAGCAGCTCTTTCCCAAGAATGGGGGAAGGGGATGCATGGCTGAGAACTGATTGCACCTTTTCATTAGTGAATTCAGATCACTGAGCCCCAGTCTGAGGGAAGCTACAGTTTCAACTGGCCCAGGATAAAAGTTGCTAGCATTCTCATTGGAACCCCACCCCTGAGAGTCGTGGAAGCTGGTGTGATTTTCAAACATGGTGCCTGCTTGGGACAACAGGGAACTGTCAGTTGAGGGGCAGCTCCTCCCCAGTAGAAGGGGGACATGGTCCAGCCCTGCTTGCAGCATTCCATTAGTAAATTCAGATTACTGGGCTCCATCTCTTAGCTGCAGTTTCAACCTGCCCCAGAAAAAAGTGGCTGGCAGCCTCTTTTTCAACCACACCTCAAGCAGTAGCAGAGTCTGTTGAGACTTAAAGGCACAGTAACACCCCAGAATTATGGGGAATGGTTTGCTGAAGACTGCCATCTGATGAACAGATCAAGAAAGCACAGATTTAAGGAGCTGTCAAAGAGAAGTATGGCATCCTTCCAGGTCTCCTCCCCAGGACGCTATGAAGACAATCTATGCCCCCTTCATGGGTCCCTGGCCCTGTTGTGACTGGGCAACGATGACTTGGGAAAGTCCTCTCAGGGAATAAGAGCTGAAAACATCTGATCAGTTAACATGGGCTATTTTAAAGATCTAGAATAAGTTGAACCAAGTGTCAAAGAAGTTCCTTAGCACAAAGCCAATCAACAAGGAAACCTTAGGCAAGAGAGAGAAACTGGCCTCCATAGTAAACTCATCAAGATAATCAGATGCCTAGACACCAGCAAAATATTATAAGCCATACTAAGAAATAGGAAGATATGACCCAGTCAAAGGCACAAAGTAAAAATCCAGAGTAGTCACAGAATTTGGAACAACTAATCAAAGATATTCAAACAAATATCATAAATCAATTCAAGGAGATGAAGGAAAATATGATTAAAGAAATAAAGGATATTTTTTTAATTGAAAAAAAAAGAAGACATTGTGTAAGCACAAAGAAGAATTTGAAAATATAAAAAAAATAGAACGGAAATGATGGAAATGAAAAACACAATAGAAGAAATTAAAAAAACACTAGAGGCATACAACAACAGATTTAAACAGGCAGAAGAAAGAATTAGCAAACTAAAGGATATGAGAAATGAAATCATACAGACAAAAGAACAGATAGAGAAAAGAATGGGAAGAATTGAGCAGGGCCTCAGGGATTTGAATGACAGCACAAAGTGCACACACATACATGTAATGGGTGTTCCAATAGGAGAAAAGAAGGGAAAATGGCCTGAAAGAGTAATTGAGGAAATAATGGCCAAGTATTTCCCAACTGTTCTGAAAGATATAAATAAACATGGTCAAGAAGTGCAATGTATTCCAAATAGAATAAATCCTAATAGACCTATACCAAGACACACACTAATCAGAATATCTAATGCCAGAGGCAAGGAAAGAATCCTGAAAGCAGCAAGAGAAAAGCAATTTGTCATATACAAGGGAAACACAGTAAGGCTAAATGCTGACTTTTCATGATAAACCATGGAAGCAAGTAGGCAGTGGTCTGATATTCTGATAATATATTTAAGATACTGAAAGAGAAAAACTGCCAATAAAAAATTCATTATCTTGCAAAATTCTCCCTCATTTTTGAATACTCACAGTTAAACAGAATACTCACAGATAAACAGAAACTGAGAGAGGTCATCAATAAGAGACCTGCCCTACAAGAAATTCTAAACAGAGTTCTTCAGGTTGAAAGGAAAAGACAGGAGAAGGACAGTGTAGAAATGAATATTATCAGTAAAGGTAACTAAAAAGGAAAAAAAAAAGACACAAAAGAAGATATGACATATAAAAACCAAAGGGTAAATTGCTGAAGTACATACTGCCTATATAGTGATATCATTGAATGTTTATGAATTAAGCCCCTCAATCAAAAGGCACAGATTGGCAGAATGGTGGTGTTATTCATGATGCCAAAAGCTGGAAACAACCCAGGTGTCCATTAACTGATGATTGGATAAATAAATTGTGATGTATACACATAATGGAATATTATGCAGAGGTAAGAAGAAAGGAAGTCGTGAAGCATATGACAAAATGGATGAACCTCGAGGATATTATGTTGAGTGAAGCAAGCCAGACACAGAAGGACAAACACTATATGATTGCGCTAAATATATTATGTAAATACATGGAATTAATAATTAGAATACAGGTCACCAGAAAATAGAATGAAGGTAGAGAATGGAAAGCTGAGTGTTAATCTGTGCAGAATTGGTAAAAATGTTGTTTGTAAATCTTTGGAAATGAATAGAAATGGTGAAAGCACATCATTTTGTCTGTAACTAGCAGAGGTATTATAAGGCTATGAACATCGGTGTCAGATGTCTGTTCGTGTCACTGCTCTCAGTTCTTTTGGGTATATACCTAGCAATGGTATTGCCAGGTCACATGGCAAGTCTATATTCAAATTCCTTAGGAACTGCCAAACAGCCCTCCACAGTGGCTGTAACATTCTACATTCTTATCGACAGTGAATAAGCCTTCCTATCTCTCCACATTCTCTCCAACATTTACAATTTTCTGAGTTTTTAATAGTGGCCAGTCTAATAGGTGTGAAACAATATCTCATTGTAGTTTTGATTTGCATTTCCCAAATCTCTAGTGATGTTGAACATTTTCTTTTTAGGTGTTTCTTCACCATTTGTATTTCTTCTTTGGACAATTTGTCTTTTCAAGTCTTTTGCCCATTTTTTATAGGATAGTTTGTCTTTTTATTGTTGAGTTAAGTGACCTCTTTATATATCATGGATATGAAACCCTTATTGGATATGTGATTGCCAAATATTTTCTCCCATTGACTCAGCTGCCTTTTCACCCTTTTGACAAAGTTCTTTGAGGTGCAAAAGTGTTTAATTTGGAGGAGGTCCCATTTATCTATTTTTTCCTTTGTTGCTCATGCTTTGAGTGTAAGGTTTAAGAAACTACTGCCTACCACAAGCTCTTGAAGATGTTTTCCTACATTTTCTTCTAAGAGTTTTATGGCTGTTGTTTTATATCTAAATCCTTGATCCATTTTGAGTTAAATTTTTATGAAGTGTGAAATAGTGGTCTTCTTTATTTCTTTTATATATGGCTATCCAGTTCTCCCAGGACTATTTGTTGAATAGACTGTTTTGGCCCGGCTGGGTGGGCTTAACAGATTGTCAAAGATCACTTGACTTTAGATGTGATGGTCTATTGCTGAGTTCTTGATTCAGTTCCATTGGTCAACCTGTCTGTCATTATACCATAACATGTTTTTACCTCTGTAGCTGGTAATATGCCTTAAACTCAGGAAAAGAGAGTCCACCATCTTCTTTCTTCTTTTGTAAGATGTTTTTGGCTATTTGGGGCCCTTTACTCTTCCAAATAAATTTGATTAATGGCGTTTCCATTTTTGCAAAAAAGGCTGTTGGGATTTTTATTGGGATTGCATTGAATCTGTAAAGAAGTTTGGGTAGAAGTGACATCTCAATGACATTTAATCTGCCAATCCATGAACATGGATGTCCTTCCATTTAATTAAGTCTTCTTCCATTTCTTTTAGCAATGTTTTATAATTTTCTGAATACAGGTCCTTTATGTCCTTGGTTAAATTTATTCCAAATATTTGATTGCTTTAATCACTATTAAAAATGGAATATTTGTTTTCTGATTTCCTCCTCAGATTGCATATCAGTAGTGTATAGAAATGCTATTGATTTTGCAAATTAATCTTGTATTCTGCCACTTTGCTGAACTCATCTATTAATTCTGGTAGCTTCATTGTGGATTTTTCAGGATTGTCTAGATATGGGATCATATCATGAGCGAATAGTCAAAAATTTACTTCTTTTCCTTTTTTGGTTTGTTTTATTTCTTTACCTAGCACATTATTGAATAAAATAATGGTGACATTGGGCATCTTGTATTGTTCCTAATCTCAGTGGGAAAGCTTTCAGTCTTTCACCATTATGTACAATGCTAGCTCTAGATTTTCATATATGCACTTAACCATATTGAGAAAGCTTCCTTCTATTACTATCTTTTGGAGTTTTTTTTTTTTTTTTTTAATCAAGAAATGGTGTTGTATTTTGTCACATGCCTTTTCTGCAGCAATTGAGAGGATCGTGTGGTTTTCCTTCTTCAATTTATCAATGTGGTTTATTACACTAATTGATTTTCTTGTGTTGAGCCACATTTGCATGCCTGGGATAAAACCCACTTGGTTGTGGTGTATAATTCTTTTAATGTGCTTTCAGATTTGGTTTGCAAGTATTTAGTTGAGGAATTTTGCATCTATATTCATTAGAGATATTGGTCTGTAATTTTCTTTTTTTCATTGTATCTTTACCTGGTTTTGGTGTTAGGATAATGTTGGTTTCATAGAATGAGTTTGCTGGTGTTATTTCCTGTTCAATTTTTTGGAAGAACTTCAGCAAGCTTAATATTAGATTGTCTTTGAATGATTGGTGGAATTCACCTGTGAAACCCATCTGGTCCTGGGCTTTTCATCTTTTGGAATATTTTGAATAGTGCTTCAATCTCTTCAGTTGTGATTGGTTTCTTGAGGTCTTCTATTTCTTCTAGGGTCAGTGTATGTGGTTCATGTGTTTCTAGGAATTTGTCCATCTTATCTACATTGTCTAGTTTTTTTGCTATACAGTTGTTCATAGAATCCTCTTATGAACTCTCTTATTTCTGTGGGATCAGTGGTAATGCCCCCCCTCTCATTTCTGATTTTATTTGCATCTTCTCTCATTTTTTCTTTACCTATCTTACTAAGGATTTGTAGATTTTGTTGATTTTCTTAAAGAATCAACTTTTGGTTTTGTTGATTCTATTTCTTTGTTCTTGATTTCATTTATTTCTGCTCTCATCTTTATTATTTCTTTCCTTCAGCTTGGTTTGGGATTAGCTTGCTGTTGTTATTTTTTTCTGGTTCCTCCAGGTGTACAGTTAGCTTTTCAATTTTAGCTCTTTATTCTTTTTTAATGTAAGCATTGATGGCTATAAAATTCCCCTTCAGCATTGCCATTGTGGTATCCCATAGGTTTTTATATGTTGTGTTCTCATTTTCATTCATCTCAAGATATTTGCTGAATCTTCTTGAAATTTCTTCTTTGGCACACTGTAAAGGGTGTGTTGTTTTTTTTCCATATATTTACAAATTTTCCCTTTTTCCATCCATTATTGATTTCCAGCTTCATTCTGTTATGATCAGAGAAAGTGTTTTGTATAATTTCAAATGTTTTAAATTTATTGAGACTTGTCTTGTGACCCAACATATGGTCTATCTTCAAGAAGGATCCATGAGCACTTGAAAAGAAAGTATGTCCTGCTCTTTTGGGGGGTAATGCTCTATAGATGTCTGTTAGGTCTAGTTCACTATCATATTTTTCAAGCTGTTTCTTTGTCCTCTGTCTAGATGTTCTATCCAATACTGAGAGTGGTGCATTGAAATCTCCAACTATAATTGTAGAGACATCCATTTCTCCCTTCAGCTTTGCCAGGATGTGCCTCATGTATCTTGGGGCACTCAGGTTAGATGAATATTTAGTTTAGTTATTTCTTCTTGGTGAATTGTTCCTTTTATTAATATATAATGACCTTCTTCATCCCTTATAACAGATTTGCACTTAAAATCTATTTTGTCCGATATTGATATCACTACTCCAGCCCTTTTTTGGTTAGTATTTGTGTGGAATATCTTTTTCCAACCTTTCACTTTTAGCCTGTTGTGTCCTTATGTCTGAGGTGAATCTCTTGTAGACAACATACAGATGGCTCAGATTTTTTTTTATCAATTTTATCAGTCTATGTTTTTATATATATATATATATTTTAAAAGATGCTTAGATTACATAAATGTTACACAAAAATTACAAGGATTCCCATGTTTTTTGATTGGGGAGTTCAAGCCATTAACATTTGATGTTATAACTGTAAAGGCATTACTTACTTCATCCGTTTTGTCCCTTGGCTTTCTGTTGTCATATCATACTACTGTCTGTTTTTTTAACCCTTTAATTTACCCTTCCTAATAATCTTCATTTCTACACTCTTCTCCAAGTGTCTCACCCTTGTTTTTACCTTTCAGGCTGTAGCACTCTCTTTAGTATCTAGTCTTTTGATAACATATTATATCAGGTTTTGTTTGTCTGTAAAAACTTTGAACTCACCCTCATTTTCGAAGGATAATTTTGCCAGATACAGTATTCTTGGATGGCAGTTTTTTCTTTCAGTAACTTAAATATATCATACCATTTTCTTCTCTCCTCCATCCTTTCTGATGAGAGGTTGGCACTTAATCTTATCAAGTTTCTCCTGTATGTGATGCTTTGCTTTTCTCTTGCTGCTTTCAGAATCCTCTCTTTATCTCTGATATTTGTCATTCTGAATAGTAGGTATCTGTATTAGTCAGCCAAGGGGGTGCTAATGTGAAATACCAAAAATGGGTTGGTCTTTATAAAGAGTATTTATTTGGGGTAGAAGTCCACAGATACCAGGCCATAAAGCGTTAAGTTTCTTCTCTCACCACAGTCCATTGCCATATGTTAGAGCAAGACAGCTGCCGGCATTTGCCAGGGTTCAGGCTTCTGGGGATCCTCTCTTCCCGGGGCTGCGTTTCTCTCCAGGCTTAGCTCCTGTTTCCTCCACAAGGTCGGCTCTAGACGATCAGGCGAACAGCTTGCTTCTCTTCTCCTGGGGCCTTCTTTCCAACATCAAAACTGCTTCTCAAAAGACTGCTTCAACTCTGTTCTTGGCCTTGCCTTTTATATTCAATTCCCCACCCACCAGGGGGTGGGGCTCAACACCCTACTGACTGACATGGCCCAGTCAATGCCCTAATCATAATTCAATCATGCCAGATTAACAGATCAGATTACAGGCATGATCCAATTATATTTTTGGAATTCATAAGTACATCAAATTCCCCAACGGTTACAGTATCTCAGGGTAGGTTGATTAGGATTTATTCTGTTTGGGGTGCATCGTCTTTCTTGGATAATGATATATATGTCCTTCATAAGTGTTGGGAAGTTTTTGGTCATTATTTCTTCAAATATTCTTTCTGCCCCTTTTCCATTCTTTTCTCCTTTTGGGGCACTGATAATATGTATGTTTGTGCATTTTGTGTTGTCATTCAATTCCCTGAGACCATGTTCCATTTTTTTCCATTCTCTTCTCTTTCTGTTCTCCTGTCTTTTCCAGATCAGATGTTCTGTCTTCAAAATTACTAATTCTGTCTTCAAGCAATTCACATCTACACTTATGTGCCTCTAATATATTTTTAATCTCATCCAACATGTCTTTCATTCTCATAAGGTCTGTTACTTTTCTTTGTAGGCTTTCAAATTGTTCTTTATGCTCATCCAGTGTCCTCTTAATATTCTTTATCTCTGGTCATATTTTCTTTCAATTCTTTATATCGATTTAGGAGAGTTGTGTGTGATTATCATTGATTGTCTTAAGTCCTGTATCTATTCAGGGTGTTTGCTTTGTTCCTTTGGCTGGGCCATCTCTTCCTGTTTCCTAGCATGGTTTGTAATTTTTTGCTGATGTATAGGCATCTGAATATGTTGGTGAATTTACTCTGATGGCCAATTTTTCCCTCTTGCCCAATGCTTTTTTTCACAGCTCTTCTTGATATTTGATTCAACTTATTATATGTCTTTAAAATTGCCTTGCTTAAATCATCAGAATTGTACCAGGGACTCACTAATGGGGTACAGATTTTTTCCCAGGGGTGAGAGTACAGAGAGAACCAAAAGCAGTCTTTGTCCATGCAATTTCCAGACCAGTCAGCAGATGGTGCTTGTCAGTGCAACTTCAAATGAATGAGTGCCTTTCAATCAAGGTTTTCCTGGGTTTTGGTTTGGCCAGAGCAGAGACTAAAAGTGGGTTCTGCTGGCCAAATACACAGAAGAAAAGTTTTTGGGCTCCCTCTCCCTTTTTCTTTGTAATAGCTGACAGGGAGGAAAATGTCCATTCCCCTTCCAATCAGCTTCAGTGAGCCAGGGGTTTTACCTCAGTTTAATATCTTCGGGTTGGAGGAGGGGAGACTTTCCCAGCCACCATGGGGGTTTGGTAACACCTTTGTTGTTTCAGATTCTTTGTCTCTTTGTCCCTCACCCTCCTGGGAGTTGTGAAGCATTGTCCTGTTCTGCTGACCCCAAAGCAGGCCCCTTGGACTGCTTTTTGATCTTTCTCCATTGTTTTTGTGAAAGAGTTGAGCCATGTCTGCTTAATCCGATGCCATCTTCCCACAATCCTTCATCAATTTTTTACACAACCGCTGAATCCATCTAACTCAGACAGAACAGTCTCTTCAACAAATGATGCTGGGAGAACTGGATATCCATATCCAAAAGAATGAAAGAGGACCCCCAATCTCAGACCTTATGCAAACATTAAATCAAAATGGATAAAAGATCTGAATATAAGAACCAGGACCATAAAATTTCTAGAAGAAAATGTAGAGAAGCATCTTCAAGACCTTGTGGTATGTAATGGTTTTATAGACTTTACACCCAAAGCATAAGCAACAAAAGAAAAATAGATAAATGGGACCTCCCTACAATTAAATACTTTTGTGCTTCACAAGAAGTTTGTCAAGAAAGTGAAAAGACAGCTTACTCAATCAATGGGAGAAAATATTATATTTAGAAACCACATATCCAATAAAGGTTTAATATCCAGAATATATAAAGAAAACCTACAACTCAACAGTAATAAGAAAAATAACATGATTAAAAGTGGTCAAAAGATTTGAATAGGCATTATTCCAAAACAGAAATAAAAATATCTAAAAAGTGCATGAAAAGATACTCAACATAGTGCACTAGCTATTAGGGAAATGCAAATCAAAACCGAAATGAGATACCACTTTATGCATACTAAAATGGGCACTATTAAAAAGAAAAAGAAAACTACAATTGTTGGAGAGAATGTGGAGAAAAATGAACATTTATTTAATGCTGGTTGGAATGTAAAATTGTGCATGGGCTGTAGAAGACAGTTTGGCAGTTCCTCAGGAAGCTAAGCATAGAATTGCCATGTGATTTGGCAATCCTACTATGCAGAACTGAAAGCAGGAATGTGAACAGACATTTTCAAATCAATGTTCATAGAGGTATTATTCACTATTGCCAAAAGATGGAAAGAACCCAAGTGTCCTTCGACAATGAATGGATAAAAAAATGTGGTGTATATATACAGTGGAATCTTAGTGAGCTATAAAAAGGAATGAAGTCCCGAAGCATTTGACAGCATGGATGAACCTTGGGGGCATTATGCTTAGTGAAATAAGCCACACACAAAAGAACAAACTTTGTATGATCTCACTAATAAGACCTAACTATAATAAGCAAAGTTGTGGAGTTGAAATCTAGCCTATTGGTGACTATGAGGTAGAATGAGGGTAGAGAATAGTGAACTGATGCTCAATTTGTGAAGAATATTTAATTAGGTTGATTGTAAATCTTTGAAAAAGGATAGAGGTGTTGGTCACAAATTATTGTGAGTGTTAGTGATGAATTATGTGTGTGGTTGTGGTTGAAAGGGGAAGTTTTAGGTTGTGTGCATTACTAGAGGTAAAGCTAGAGAATGAAACATGGGGCTGAATAACACAGTGAACCCTGTTGTGGACAATGACTGTGGTTAATAGTACAAATATAAAAATGTTCTTTCATGACCTAGAACAAATGTACATCACTATTACTAGGTGTTCATAATAGGATGGAATATGGGGAAAAATAAACCTAATGCAAACTAAGGACATTAGTACCCAGAAAAAACATGTTAATTACAATCCATTCCTGTGGGTGTGAATCCATTGTAAATAGAAACTTTTGATGAGGTTACTTCAATTATGGCATGGCCCAACTGAATCAGTATGGGTCTTAATCTTACTACTGAAGGCCTTATACAGAAGGCAACAGGAAGAAAGCCATGAGAGCAGCCCGAATTGAAAAGAGACCTGGAAGAGATAGGAGAATATGCCACTATTTGCGCTACCATGTGACAGAAAAGCCAAGGATCAAGGATCTCTAACAACATGCTCCAGAAAGTCACAGTCTTTAGAAAGAAAGCATCGCCTTAGTGACATTTTGATTTTGAACTACTTGTAACCTCAAAAGCATTAGTCAATAATCTTCATTGTTTAAGCCGACCCATTGTACGGTATTTAATTTAGCGTCTGAGAAACTAAAACATTTTCTTTAATTACCAGTTATTTTCTTGATATAAACTATGACTGAGACTCATAATTGGTTTAGATGGACATCTATGGCATGCCAGATGCTAAATTTTGGAGATCATTTGTGATATAAATGATTTTGATCAATTCTTCAACAACTTAACAACCAGGGGCTAATTAAACACATACATACTCACACACATTTTTTCATAATATGCTCCTTAAAGAAAAATTCACCCATATTTAGTACACAGGCTAACAGGGGAATTGGATATTTAGTACACAGGCTAACAGGGGAATTGGCAACAGCTAGCAGTGCTTCTGTGTGTTGCTAGCAACAAGAAGCAATGACAGAGCAGGCCAGAAACAGGAGCCTTCTGCATATCCTCATCTGTGATGAGGTACATTAATGTTGGAGATTAATGAGCCTAAAGAAGTGAAAAAGTATTTACCCTTGGAAAACATGTCCTAAACTAAAAACAGAGGTAAGTATAAATGCAATCTCAGAATACAATCTGTAGAGGTATAAAGCCTTGTGTTTTCTGGGAATTTATGTACACAGTAATAAAAATTGAACACTAAAATTGCTAAAGATAACATGATATTCTTTATCTTAATTTTTGTTATTATTATTATTATCATTTAAAGTCAACAGAAAGAAAACAGAAAATACTCTTCAGGAGAAAGTAGACACACTTAGTCAATTGGACTTTTTTCTCCATTCTTAAATTCTGAATTTTTTCCTTGAGATTTTCATTTTTTTAAAAGTGCATTTACATATGAAGATAGAGAAAATCTCTAGGGTTTCTGTGGTCTTCAGGTGGGAAAACTGGAAACACTGTTTTCTTGGGTGAGTTCTTAAAAATGGTAGACAATTTTATTTACTTGATGGAGTTTTGCTGAGGTAACTAATTCACATTTATCAAGGACAACAAAATTATTGTTTACTATGTGCCCAGCATTCTGATAGGCTCTGTGGGAAATCCACACATGGAGGGTTCACAGTCTGTAGTTGCTGCTCTCAATGGGGTGTCAGTCTAGTAGGATGTCAAGATATATGATTATTAAGATTAGTATCAATATAAGGGGTGATATAAAATAATTCAATGTGATGAAGCATTGATTGTACTTTAGAACACTAATGCTATACGGCTTTTGAAGAGGGAGCTATAATGAAGCCAGGAAGAGTATAATAGAGAAGATTTTTGTGATAAGTGGTTAATTTTGAGTTGCACTGTTGGTCAGAAGGATATATAACCAAATAGATGTCAACCCACTCCAATATATGTGCTGGGGTCAATAGAAAATGCATGGCTCACACATGCTTTGAAGGAAAGATGTTTTACTCACATAGAGAGGAGCCAGAGTAAGGTCTGCTTCAGTAGAAATGTCAGTTCACCACAGTCAGCAGGTCTCAATCTGTGGCCATTGCAGTGTGGTGTCCTATGCTCAGCACCCTTCATTTGTGTTTGGGTACCATAGTGGAGGGATTCCATCCCTTCCCCATCAGAGACAGATATACAGATATACCATGGGGGTGTGAGCTGGATGTCCTAAAATATGTGCTCACTAGAGTCAGACTGTCTCTAATGAATATTTGCATATGCTTAGGACAATAGGGGAAGGAATGTACCAGCAATCCCATTATCTACTAGGGGATTGCATTTTATCCTGCCAAGTCAATGTGCTGGTCCTAAGCACAGGGTATATTTGTGGGTCCCAGGGAAAGATGGCAGACTGCTCTAGGACTGTCCCCTACCAAAGTCCATCCACTGAGTTTTCCAGGGACCCTAATAGATAAACTAAATATTTTGATATGCTTATCATCTATTTTGAATGGTGAGTTGCATGCCTGGGGCACAGTACATGGCTCTGATAGATGTCATTTGGGGGCACAAATTTCCTAAAATCTTTAGGCAACATTTGAGGAGTGCAACAAATAGGATCACCCCCAGCAGGGTAATCAGGCCTGCTTGGAGGCAGGATTGCAGCCAGCTACCTTACCGATAGCTTAGTCCAAAATAACATGTCCAGATTCATTTTGTCCTCAGAATCAAACCATACTTATTTGGTTAAAATAGTCATTAGTAACATCTCCCAGGTAGGGCCTAATGCTTTTCATGCTTTCAATACAGAAGGAGAAGTTCTCTCCCCATTTTGGGGCACTCCTTACAGGCAGCCTTAGGTCTTTGAAAGATGTCTCCCATGTCCAGTGAAGTGGACAGTATTTGTCTATAGAGTGGTTTCCACATGACACTAGGTCATACAACTAATAGGCCAGGATGGTCCAACCATGTTGACAGGTTGGCTGGAAGGATGTGGAAAAATGACCTGTCATCTCAGTTCAAATGCTGACAGAACCAGCAGTTGGTATGGCTGGTAGCTCTAGCAAAATCAGGTATTATTGGGGCCCTTGGGTAATAAGGTTGTCCATCACTCTGAGATAGGCTAAGGAGAGAAAGAGACATTACTAATCCCCTTTCCCCTTATCTACTGGGAGAGAAGAGGTTTTGCCAAACAACTGGAGGTGGGGGCTGCACAGATATGGCACACAGGGTGTCTGTTCAAGCTTCAATGCCCCTGTCATTTAACCCAGATGTTTTGTCCCTGATCATCAGTTCAGGGAGGGAGGTCACATCTTGAAAAAATTGGACCTACCCTAGAATCTTACCCACCTGTACTAAAGGGTTGGGAGTCCCAGGTATAAACAGAGGACCCCTGTTACCTTGGTGTTCTGTCACCGCTTCCTTCATTTCCATGGAGTCTCACAAGACCAGGGCCCTTGTTCAGACCACAAACCACCCATAAGGAATATGTTCCAGTGGGGGAAAAAATGGCAGCTGGATATACGAAAATTGGGATTCCTCAGGCATAGCCTGATCAAGTGACTGCCTGTTCCTCCAGCCCCTCCAAGCTCACTATTTCCCAACATATGCTTCAGTGATGTGTTTCCCTTCTGCTGGAGTACAGTTTTTAATGTCAAGATACCTTTAGTTAGAGGGAATACCCTCTAGTAATTTGTCCTTCCAATGGCCTTTATGTAGTTGCTGTTTAGTATTCCATTCTAAAATTCTATTACCACATTTACTTGGTGAGAAGAAACATGAAAGGTAAATCTTATATCATGGTAGGTGTGCCCATTGCTGGGTCACTTGGGCTGTAAATGAGGTACCTTGATTTGACTGGAGTCTGGATGGGTATTCAAACACATAGCACAGGTGTTTCTCCAAGGCTGCAGCAGTGGTCCTGGCATCCACCTGACACACATGAATTACTGTCCCATGTCTGGAGTATGTGTCTATGGCAGTGAAACACTATCAGAACCCATGACAAGGGGGCAGTGGTACTAATGTGGTCAAGCTGCCATGCTCATGGGGCCTAAGCCTGGGCTGATGTGGCCCAGCTCATTACGTTGCACAGCCTGGTCTTATTGTCAGGAGACATATGTCTATGCTGTGCCTTAAGGGTGAGTTCTTATGATTTGGCCAGTCTTGCATCTGAGGTAGGCTTCTGTGTCCTATTTGGTGGTGAATGCAGTGGACAATCATGGCAACCTAATGGGCACATGTTTGATCAGTACAGAAATTCATGTTCTGCTTCAAATGGTTCTTTGCCATGGGTGTCAACATGGGTGACAAATAGACCTCAGTTTTCAAGCTATTGTTATGGCCTCTCTCCCCATATGGGAGAGCTCTAATAGTCTAATCATTGATTTGCAATGGACCATGAGTCCATAGATATGTGGCAGGAAGTTGTGGTTGGAGTGGCCTGCACAGCCATCACCAATGCACAGAGTTCAGCCCATTGGGCAGATTGTCCTTGTCCATTCTCAGCAGATGATCATCATAGGGACAAATGGCTGCAGCAGCCCAATGGACTCCATCAGCCTTGAATTTTGCAGATCTGTCTGTGATCATCTGCAACATCTTCAAACTGGGAACCCCACTTAGCCAAGAGAGGGGCAGGAGCTGTCCCTGAAGGCTACTCTGTCCCCTCCAGCAAAGCTGTTATCCATTCATGGAGTCAATTGACTCCCTGCGGCTCTGGCCAGGCTCCATCTTGGATATACCATTTCCATTTAATGTCGGAGCTTTGCTGAGCATGTCCTGTTTTCTTAGTAAGATTAGTGAGTATCCATGTGAGGATGGGCAGTTCTGGTCTTAGAGTCACATTTAGCATGTTGGGAACAGCACACCAGTCCCATATGTTGGCTGCTACTACCTTGGTGACAGCATTAATATCAGGTACAGAAAAGGCCAAGGGCAGCACCTCAGCATTTAATCTGCAGTAAATCTATTGTCAGTGCCAGGCTTCTGAGGCCTTTTTAACCGGACAGACTGGGCTATTAAACTGCAACAGGGTCAGTCTCAACACTCCTGCCTGCAGCAAGTCCTGAACCAAAAAAGTCATGTTCTTTTCCTACCTGGGAGCTGGTACTGCTTCTGTTGAACAACCTGGTGAGGCTCAGGCAGGTGGGATTGGACACGCTCCACTGTTATGGCTGCATTTTTCCTTGTGAGGGGGCATACCCCTCTGGTGACAGTGGTTCATGCAGCAAGCAACCAAAATGTCAATAACTATAATGTACTCAATGGTGGGAACCATTATCACTGGCACCTGAAATGGCCCAAAGTGTCCCACCCACAAGCATGTGCACACTTGCCTGCCATGGGTCACCATGTCTGCCCCAAAGCCCCCAGTGCCACCAGTTTGCCTTTGCCTCTCCTGTCACTTTGGCATCTATATCTAAGAGCCCCATGAAGGTTTGGATCCCAACTTTTCCCCTTCCACCTGAACCGGAACATAGGACGCTGAGCCTTGGCTTGGCCTCACCCCTAATCATTCTTCTTAAAGTGATAAGATGGCAAAACAGGCAAAGGGATCATCCTCTTAATCTAACACATCATACTCTCATCCTCACTGCCCTGGTCAGGGCACAGGGAGGCCTTGTAAACTGTTGTCTCCCTCCTCCCCAAGTACATTCAAGGACTCAGGGGGTAGTGATGTGGGATTCTAGATCTTTCCAGTCCTGTGAGCCCTCTTCCTCCTTCTCTTATAAGACTCATAGGGGTTAACCTTAACTCCTAATTTAGAGGGAGTATTGGCAGAGTTCCTCTGTAAGAATCCCAACATTTTCTGCTCTATCTGTCCCTCGCTTCGGTAACCAAAGCCACATTGCCTAGTGGGTGGGTCTCGCCTCCCTTCTCTGTCTTTCCCCTGTTGCTCTTTGCATTCCCTTTATGGCCCTTCAGGCAGGGCAGCTGCCCATTGTTCCACTCCTGTCCCTCCTTCAGGGCCTGCCTCAGTGAAGAGGGCTGATGCTCCCCGCTATTTCCACCCCACTGTGGGACACTATGGTGGAATTTTTCTACTGCTCCCCCTCAGTCATCCTGAGGGAAACAAAAGGGACTTGTTTCATTAATGCCTCCAATGCCACCAAGACAGGCCCATCTCATCCATGTCTGGCCTTGGGATAGGGTCAAATGCCAAGAGTATCCCCTCAACCTCAGGGCACTTATAGCCCATGAACAGTGCTCCACAGGGTTTTACTTTGGTGGAAGGATCCCACAGTTGGGAACACTGCTCTCATAATCCCACTTACCCAGACTAAAGGATGCAAGTTTTTGTCTATATGTCTATCCTGTCAGTTGTCCTTTTGTTGCCAGGTGTAGTTTCCAGGCTCTTGGCCAGAAAAGAATTTAAGGGCGCCGTATTTTAAGCCACCAAGTAAAGAGTTTATTATAAAGCGAAAGAAAGAGAAAGTACACACCTCAGACAAGGGTGTGGGCCTGCTCAAGGGAGAGCCGTGGGCTGGGGCTGCGGCTGCAGGTTTATTTAAGGCTGGCCTTCCCCCACTTTCCTTCCTTCTTGTAAATGAAGACTTGTGCGTTACAACATTCTCATTGGTTCTCAGTATGCAAAAGAAAGATTGGAAACAACATTTACCTTGGTTCTGAGTGTCTGCCCGATTGAGTGGTGGTCAGGGGAGAGGGTAAGAATGGGGGTCTCATTATCTGTTGGCTTGGGCGGTTGACTCCTCGGTCCTTGGTGGGACTTTCTGCTGTCAGGGGCAGGTAAAGTTCTTATCACCCTAGTGATTTCTTAGGGCACGTTTTCCCTCTCAGGTCCCTGTTCTAGCCTGCCTCACTATTTGACAGGGACAAAAATATGCTGTATCAGACAGTCAGTAGTTAACTTTCCCAGACTGTGCCACTCGGCCCTAGATAAATGAGCACTCAGTGCCCCATCATGCGGCTTGGCTGGTGCCTCCCCTGGCTTCTGCCCATATCTATCTTTTAACTTCTGTATTTTGCTCTCAGGAAAAAACCTCATTTCAACAGTTTGGTTTTCATCAATGCCATTGGTAGTTCTGTGCTGCATGAAAACAGGTATAACCTGGGGCCTGCAAACAGCCTGCACCAGGCAGATCTCCCGGCATGGGGGCCCCAGACTCTTCTCTGGAGTCTTTTGCAACCCTTGAGACCGTGGGGGTTGGTGAGTGTCAGGGAAGCACACTGGAGCAGCCAGGAGCTAAGGTAGTTTTCCTACTCTTCCTGGAACCCACCACTCTCACCTTCGCCCTTATCTACTGTGCCAATTCATCCCTGTTAACAGGGAAACTGTTTACATCCCACTTGTCCCCATGTGGCCAGAGGGAAGCCAGCACCTCAGTCTGCCTGTCACCCCCAAGGAGATGGCACCACCCTGCAAAGACTGAACTGAGGATCCCTTGTGCATTTACCATGCCATGGCATGCTGTTTTTGGTGATCCTGCCGACTTCACCAAATGGTCAGTCAGAAGGATGTCATCGCATTCCAGTACAGCAGGTATCGGGGACAACATTCTGAAAAAATAATTGATCTGTACCTTTGAAAATGTCAATGTCATGACAGCCAAAAAAAAAAAAGCCTGGGAAATTGTTCTAGACGAAAGGGGCATAACAACTAATTGCATTGTGTGATCCTTGAAGGGATCCGAGAGAGGAAAAAAATTAAAATGTTACAAAGAACATTATTGGCATAAGCAGACTGTATATTAGATAGTCACATTGTATTAATGCTAAATTTCCTGAGGTAATTATATTGTGGTTATATGGGAGAATTGCTTTGTTTGAAGGAGATATACACTGAGGTATTTGGGAATGAAGTGTTATGATCTCTGCCAGCAATTCACAAATAGCCCATACCACACACACGTACACACATACAGATATAATAAGAGTAACAAATACAGCAAAATGTTAACATTGAGGAATCCAGGTAAGGGATATGTGGGTATTCATTGTATTATTCTTGAAACTTTTCTGTAGATTTTTAAGTTTTCAGAGGAAAAGTCCCAAAATTTGGAGGTTCCTTTGACAACTTCTTTTATTTATTTGATACTCATTGAACATCAGCTAGTAAATGACCTGATGTCTGTATCGCTCTGAGTTTGTGGTGATCATTTTTGTGGAAATATTTGCTTTTTGATCCTCATGAACAAACTTGTTAATGTAGTGTGATCTCATTATAACTCTGAAAATAATTACTGAGTCTGGATAACTCTCTCAAATTTTTTTTTCCTTGAGCAAGTTTCATAAACACGCTAGTCTAAAATGGTCCCTACCCTTAGCCCATTAAAAGGATCTTCTTGTAAATGCTTCCTTTTATTTTTAAGTGCTCATTTAATGGTGTAGATGAATTGTTTATGAGTTAAATAACTTCCATAAACACTTACTATATATGCACCACCCACCTATAACTTGGCTAGGCACAGTTGCTTTCTGCTGGGAACTTATGCAGTTACTTATATGTCACCGGCCTGTTAACTCTAGGAAAGGTTAGGCAATAATGGGGTGATTGTTTTCACCTGTCTCAGTAATGATGAGAACGGTGGTGTGATTTTCTGGGACCGTGAAATTTGGAGAAAGATACTTGGATAAATTGGCTTTATATCAAAGAATTGGGTCGTTCCAAGAAATTACGTCCTCCAGGAACTTCCAGCCTTGGTAATTCTAATTCAGAGTTATACTGAGTGCTTTCCCTTGTAATTATATTATTTGAAGAGTTTTGGCTATGCCAGTTCTTTAATAACATACACTCTGCTGGCATCTGGAATGTGTCATTTTTTAATAGGCTTTCCATCTACTAAGATGATTAATAACTGCTCAAACTGCTATTAGTTGTTTTTCCTAGAGGAGTTTGTGTATGTGCACTGACTCACTCACCCTCTCACATCCTGTCCGCATTGTGATCTTGAGCATGCATTTTCAAGAGGACTGGTCAGGTCAGTGCCAGGCTATAGCCATAGAACAAAAACCTAGCTAAATGTTGCACAACCTAAGAACTTGGCAGTGAAAAACACTATGCCCCAAACAATAAATTCACCATTGTGTATGAAAATTGTCAGAGTTTATTTCATCTAGTTTTACCTTTCATGGAGAAGAAGTTAGTATTAATAGAAAATTCCTCTTACCATTCAACAGGGTCCAAATAATGGCAAGACAAATTAAAGCAAAATTGGTTTTAATGTAAATTCAAATCACATTTTCCCTTTACAATAGAAATCAAATAGCCAAAGAGGATTGGTCAGAAGGTAGACATGGTGGAGTTTATTTCTTTAAAATATTCAGAATCCTGATGATCCCTAAAATAGGACACAAGCATAATTTTAAAACGCACCATTGTGAGGAAAGTATTCATAGACAGGATGGGATTTTCAGGAGGTGACTGAGGGATCCAGTGTGCTTTGGTGACTGCAAGCATGGGGGTGGGGGCAGTCATGGCACTGCCACAGAGAGACCCAAAGGTAGAATTGTAGCAAGTGTATCGATTGTGCTGAATTAAACACCATGTATGCAAGGAAGAGACCAGATGTGGAAGATTAGGAGAGTCAGGACCTAAGAATTTAGAAGAGTGATTTTAATCTATACAATAATATAAAAATTATTGAAGATTTTAATTTCTGTGGACTTCAAGTTGAATAATTAAAATACTAAAATTTGTTCTTTTCTAATTCATTTTCCATAATTATTTGTATTAATTGTATAACTGATCTGTCCCACTTCACCAGAAACATGTATAAAATAAGGTCATTAATCAAGAAATGCTAGTATAGACATATTCATATCAGATAAAATAGACTTTAATGCAATACATATTACTGGGGATTAAGCAAGTTATTTCATATTTATGAAAGGTTTAATTTACCAAGAAGCAGTATGAATTATAATTTGGAATGAGCATAATAACATAATGGCATAAATACATATAAAGGAAAAAAATTGACAGAATAGTAGGGGGTTTTCAAGCAATTTGTCCTAATTGTAATACATAGAACACCAAACTTTGCAACTGCAAAATGCATATTCTATTCAAGCACATATGAACTATTTACAAATTTCAGAGATTGAAATCAATGTAGGATGTGTATGACCACAGTGAAAATAAGCTAGTTAACTGTGATAAAAACAAACAGCAAAACTCATGCAAAAGAACACAAAATGAAAACACTCCATATACTTGATAATTAAGAAACATGTTCAAGGAAAAATCATGGGCGAGAGAAGAAATCACAGTGAAAATTAGAATTATTGTGAACTAAATGATAATAAAATATGACATTTAAAGATGTGTGGGACATAGTTAAATATTTGTTTAAAGAGAGAATTATATTGAAAGTCCAAATGTACATATTTAAAATGAAAGTTTAAAAACTATTCAACTAAGCTTTCACTTTAAGATGTTGGATATTAGGTAAAAATGGCAAATTAAATCCAAAGAATATAAAAAGAATAAAATAAGATGGTAGAAAAAAATAATGAAATAGAGCACACACAATAAAAGGAAGTAACAAAGTCAAAAGTTGCTACATTAAAAGTATAATAAAATTGCCAAACCCTTAGCAAATATTACACATACATATCAGGAACAAGGCTAGGATACCAATGTTACCACCTTATTCCCTAGGATGCTGGAGATCTTAAGCAACATATTAAGATAGAGAAATACAGTTTTAAGAATTGCAAAGGAAGAAAGAAAATTGACATTATTTGCAGAAAATATGATTATATATAAAGAAAATTCAAGAGATTCTGCACATAAATAGTATTGATTAACAAGAGAATTTATTAAGTTTGCTGACTATAGCCAGTGTACAGAATTAGTAATATTTCTACACACCGACAAGAGAGTTAGAAATTAAAATTTCAGAATAAGATACTATTTAAAATAGTATAAAAACCCAAATACATAGCTCTAAATATGTGCAAGATTCCTATGTAGGAAATTATAAATATCATCTACAGAAATTAAATAAGACCTTAAATAAGACCTAAATGAATGTTAGGACATACCACTGTTCATGGATTGTAAGACTTAATATTGTAAAGATGGCAATTCTATGAAAATTGAGTAATGTCATTCAATCAAAATCTCAATAGGTTTTTGATATTTTACAGAGGGGGAGGGGGGGTTGTTTGTATGTGTGTATGTGTGAGTGCACATGCATGTATGTGTAAAGATTGCTAAACAGTTATTTAAAGTTCAGAGTCAATTTTTTGAGGTCTCAAACATTTTCTAGTATCTTCCAAAGTTCACAGGGCATAAACACTGTGCTTACAGCACCTAATGGACAAAATGCCCTTTGCAAGTCCAGATCCTTGTATTCTAGTCTAGTAGTAGACTCACTATGATAGCACTGTGTCCTTCTGCCTCCATTCTAATGACTCATGGGCTATTTTATTATCTTATAAATTAAAAATATATATCTATGCATGTGTTATTGAATGTGATCTTAAAATTTATATATAAATGTGGTGGGAATTACGTTTAATTTTATGCATCTATAGTTAAGATAAATATGTGATCTTTTAACACATTTGACTTTAGATATTAGGCATCTTTGTTTCACTATCTTGGTTGTTTCTCCAACAGGAGAAACATGTTTGAAAAATATGGTTTTTACCCAAATTCAGAAAGCAGACCAAGCGTTTACTTGAGTTTGCTGGTAATGATTATCCGCTGTACTTGTCCGCCCTCTAGTGGTTGTAGGGCAAAAAAGCCCAGAGGAAAATTCCATAGGTAAAATTCAACTGATTAAGTTTTTCAAAGTGTAAGAACTACGTTTTTTTTTTTTTTTAATATTAGAGAAATCGTAGGTTTACAGAAAAACATGCAGAAAATACAGAGTTCCCATATACTCCCCAGCATATACTCAATTTTCCCTATTATTAACATTTTGCATACTTGTGGTACCTTTATTACAATTATTTTACTAGCACAATTAACTATAGTCTCTAGATTACATTAGGATTCACTGTTTGTGTTGTGCTGTCCTACGGTTTTTCAATTAATTTTTATTCTAGTAACGTATATACAACCCAAAATGTCCCCCTTTTAATCACATTCAAATATAGAATTCAGTGGTGTTAATTACAGTCACAGTGTTGTGCTACCATCACCACCATCCATTACTAAACTTTTCCCATCATCCCAATCAGAAAGCCTGTACCAATTAAACTTTAACTCTCCATTACCTACCCTACTTAGCCCCTGGTAAACTGTATTCTAGTTTCTGACTCTATGGATTTGCATATTCTAATTATTACATATCAGGGAGGTCATAGATTATTTGTCCTTTTGTGCCTGGCTTATTGCACTCACCATGATGTCTTCAAGGTTTATACATGTTGTCACATGTGTCAGGACTTCATTCCTTTTTATGGCCGAATAATATTTCCTTGTAAGTATATACCACATTTTGCTTATCCATTCATCTGTTGATGGACACTTAGGCTGTTTCCATCTTTGGTTGATTATGAATAATGCCACTATGAACATCGATATGCAATATCTGTTCAAATCCCTCCTTTCAATTCTTTAGGGTATTGACCTAGAAGTGGTTTTTCCAGGCTACATGTTAATTCTATGTTTAACTTTCTGAGGAACTACCAAAAAGTTTTCCATAGTGCCTGCACCATTTTAAATTCCCACCAACAATGAACAAGTGTTCATATTTCTCCACATCCTCTCCAACACTTGCTATTTTCCACTTTTTAAAAAATAGTAGCCATTCTAGTGGGTGTGAAATGGTATCTCATTATGGTTTTTATTTGTATTTCCTTAATGGATAATGATGTTGAGCACCTTTTCATGTACTTTGTGGAAACTTGTATATTTTCTTTGGAGAAATGTCTATTCATGTCTTTTGCTCATATTTAAATTGGGTTGTTCATCTTTTTGTGGTTGAGTTGGATGATTTCTTTATCCATTCTGGATATTAAACCCTTGTTGACTATGTTGTTCCCAAATATTTTCTCCCATTCTATAGGTTGTCTTTTCATTCTCATGATAAAGCCCTTCGATGCACAAAAGTTTTTAATTTTGATGAATTCCCATTTATCTATTTTTTTTTTCTTTTGTTGCTCACGCTGTTCGTATACAGTATAAGAAATCGAGTCCCTATGTTTTCTCTAGAAGTATTTTAGTCTTGGTTCTTATATTTAGGTCATTTATCCACATTTAGTTTTTTTTTTTTCTTTCTTTTTTCTTCCTTCTCTCCCCCCACCCCTGCCCCGCCTTGCTTGCTGTCTGTGTCCATTCACTGAGTGATCTTCTGTACATGTTTCTTGCCTTCTCTTCTCATTTTTCTCTTCCAGGCTTCAGATGGATTCGATCCTAGGGACCTTGATGTGGGAGGGAGGCACCTTGTCACTTGCGCCACCTCAGTTCCTGGTTTCTGGCACGTCTCACCTTGACTCGCCCCTGCGTCTCTCTATTGTTGTGTCTTCATCTTGCTGCATGGTTCGCCATACAGGCCCGGCTCACCTGCTCACCTTTTTTACCAGGAGGCCCCGGGGATCGAACCCAGGTCCACCCATGGATGCCCAATCACTTGAGCTACATCTGCTTCCCTTAGTTGATTTTTGTATTGGTATGAGGTAGGGGTCCACATTCATTCTTCTACATATGGACATTCAGTTTTCCAACACCATTTGTTGAAGAGACTTTTCTTTCCCAATTGAGTGGACTTGGCACCCTTGTCAAAAATAAATTGAATATATTTTCTATTTAAATTATATATATATATATATATATACACACACACACACACACACAAATATTGCTACATTTTCTATAACAAGCTGTTTATAGCCTTGATTATTATTCTTTTGAATAGCATTTTTATTATAAATTTTAATAATGCATGGTAAATTAAGATATTTGGCACTTTTGGCATATATATAGCAATTATTTTTGTTTATTTATTTATTTATTTTTATTTTACCAGGAGGTCCCGGGGATTGAACCCAGGTCCTTCCATATGGGAAACAGACGCCCAACCATTTGAGCCACATTTGCCCCTGTGATTATTTTTTTAACATATCCCTTTTTAAAATTTTGTTTCAGAGTTTATGTCGGTATGTTTGGGTGTGGGTGTGAATAGGTGGGTATGTGTATGTGTGTACATACATGAATGGGTAGTATATGCAAATTTTACTTTTTTATGTGCTTAAAAATTGGATGCAGGTTTTTGTGTGGTCTGCAGTTTTTTACAATTGGGAGTGAGGCCTTCTAAATAAGAAAATAAAAGTTCTCTATGTACCCTGAATTCAAGTCCCTTCTGAGATATATGTTTTACAATTTTTCACCCAGTTCATGGCTCGTCAATTCATTTTCTTAATGATCTGTCAAATAATTGATTAATAATAAAGCATTTGCTGTTTATCTGGACTTACGATTTTTGTAGTTTCACCCCCGTTTATAATATGTAGTTTGTTGTGCCTTTTTTTCATCCTAAATAAATATTTTCTCATGTAAAAAAAAAAATCAATTGACCAAAAGGTGATGCTTTAATTCTGAACTTTTGATTTGGTTCTGTTGGTCAATATGTCTGTCCTTGTGCCAATACTATGCTCTTTTGATTGCTTTAGATTTGTAATAAGTTTTAAAATAGGGAAGTGTGAGTCCTCCAACTTCATTCCTCTTTTTCAAGATGGTTTGGCTATTTGGGGTTCTTTATCCTTCCCTGTATATTTGATGATTGGCTTTTCCATCTCTGCAAAGAAAACTTGAATTTTGAGAGGGATTGCATTGAATCTGAAAATAGCCTTTGGTAGAACTGACATCTTAACAATATTTAGTCTTCCAATCCATGGACACAGAATTTCCTTCCATTTATTTAGGTTTTCTTTAACTTCTTTTAGCAATGTTTTATAGTTTTTTCCAGTACAAGTTTTTATACTCTTGGTTAAACTTATTCCAGAATATTTGATTCTTTTAGTTGTTATTGTAAATGGTTATTGTAAATGCTTTTTATTTCTTAATTTCCTTTTCAGATTGTTCATTAGTAGTGTATAAGAAACACTATGGACTTTTGCATTTTGATCTTGCACCCCACTACTTTGCCGAATTCATTTATTAGCTCTAGTAGCTTTGCTTTGGAATTTTGAGGATTTTCTAGATATAGGATTATGTCATCTGCTAATAAGGAAAGTTTTGCTTCTTCCTTTCCAGTTTGGATGCCTTTTATTTCTTTTTCTTGCTGGCTAGAACTTCTAGTACGATGTTGAATAACAGTGGTAACAGTAGACATCTAGTCTTTTCCTGATCTTAGGGGGAAAGTTTTCATTTTTTGTCATTGAGTATGTTAGCTGTGGATTTTTGGGGGAAACTTTCAATTTTGTAATTGAGTATAATGTTAGTGGTGGTATTTTTTCATATATGCCCTTTATCATGTTGAAGAAGTTTCCTTCTATTCCTAGTTTTCTAAGTATTTTTATCAAGAAGTAGTGCTGGGTTTTGTCAAATGCCTTTTCTGCATGAATTGAGATGGCATATAAATTTATAACTTATGTATTCTTATTGAATTGACCCCTTTATCAGTATATAGTGATCTTCTTTGTCTCTCATAACAGTTTTTGACTTTAAGTCTATTTTATCTGATATTAATCTAGCTACCCCAGCTCTCTTTTGGTTACTATTTGCATGTATACTTTTTTTCCATCCTTTCACTTTCAACATACTTGTGTTTTTGAATTTAAGGTGAGGCTCTTGTGTACAGCATATAGTTGGGTATGCTTTTTAAAAAAATCCATTCTACCAATTTCTCTCTTTTGACTGGCAAGTTCAATCCATTTTTACTTAAAGTAACTATAATAATGTAGGACTTTCTTCTGCCATTTTGCTCTTTGGTCTTTGTAAATCTTATTCCTTTTCTCTCCCCCAAATTCTTCCATTAATGCCTACTTTAATATTTATTTGATTTTGTGTATTGTACCATTTTGAGACCCTTCTCATTTCTTTCTGTATATAGTTTTCATATATTTTCTTTATAGTTACTTAAGTGGTACTGGTGTTCATAATTATCCACGTGGTTCCTTTATTGGAGGTCTTTATTTCTTTATGCTACTTCAGTCTACCATCTAGTGTTCTTTGCTTTCAGCCTGAAGGCCTGCTTTTAGCATTGTTTATAGGGCAGGATTAGTGGTGACAAACTCCCTCTGCTTTTGTTTATCTGGAAATGTCTTAAGCGCTCCCTCATTTTTGAAAAACAGTCTTGCCAGATATAAAATTCTTGGCTGGCAATCATTTTCTTTCAGCACTTCAAATATTTTGTCCTACTGTCTTCTTGTCTTCATGGTTTCTGCTGAGAACTCTGCACTTAATCTTACTGGGATGCCTTTGTACATAATCCATTGCTTTTCTCTTGCAGCTTTCAGAACTCTCTCTTTGTCCTTGGCATTTGACAGTTTTGCTACTATGTGTCTGGGTGTATTTTTCTTTGAGTTTATCCTGTTTGGTGTCCTTTGGGCTTCTTGAATGTGCATATTCATATCTTTTGTTAAATTTTGGAATTATTCTGCCATTATTTCTTTCAATATTCTTTCTGCCCCTTTCTCTCTTCCCTCTTCTTCTGGAACTTTCATTATGTATATATTGGTACAGTGGATGGTGTCTCACAGGTCTCTTAGGCTCCATTTACTTTCAGCTTTTTTTTCTTTCTTTTTGCCCCTCAGACTGAATCATTTTGATTGTCTTGTCTTTGAGATCACTGATTCTTCTGCCTGCTCCAATTTGCTGTTGAAAGCATTTAGGGAATTTTTCGTTTCAGTTATAATAGTCTTCGACTCCTATATTTCTTTTTGGTTCCTTACTAAAATTTCTCTTTATTGAGATTCTCATATTGTTCATTCATTGTTTTCCTGATATCATTTAGATTTTCCTCTGTGCTTTATTTACTTCCTTGAGCATACTGAGAATCACTTTTTTAAGCCTATGACTTGTATCCCAAACCTTGTCTTTTTTGTTGATGGTTTCTAGGTTTTATCATGTTCCTTTGGTTGGGCCATCATTTATTGTTTCTTTGTTTGTCTTGCCCTTTTTTTTGTTTTGTTTCACAATGTGCATTCTAATATTTTAAAGTGTTAACTCTGGAATTTACTTCATAAGATGTCTTTTCCTTAAATTTGTGTCCAGTTAGTGACACGAAAGAGATTTCCTTGAGTGCCTGGAACTATCACAAACAAATCAATGGAAAAACTACCTTTTACAGTCTTTGCAATATGTCTTTGTGTCATATTGTAATATGTCTTTTTCAGAGTTTAGCCTTTCTGTCATCAGCTTGAGGCAAATGTGAAGTGCAGATCCTCCCCATCTTTTCTGAGTCTGAGTCTTGTCCTCAGCTTGTGCTTGCTCATGGCCGTAGAAATTCCCCATTTTCAGGAATTCAAATGTCCCTGTATTTCCTATGAAATAGACTTTCTCCCCCTTTTGGGTGTTCTATTGTATGACTTAAAGCAAGTAATCCTTTGTCCCAGACCACTTTGACTTCATTGTTTCTTACAATGCTTTGGCTGTCCACAAGCTGCTTCTGTCTACAGTACAGGTTCTGGGAGGATGAGCCTGAGAGGACTTTTCTGGCTCAGTCATTCAGGCTGCCATCCGATAGATTAGCACTGACAGACAGGTGCCACAGTATGTGTTTAGGGGTTATTCTCTTCCCCCCAGTAACAGGGTGAGGGACCCACAAGGAGAGTGCAGGATGACTCCACACCGTTCTGGGGAGGGGATGAGGTAGGGCTAGCAAAGGCACCCTGAGCTTCACTTACCTTTTTAAAGACTGCTTTTTCTTGATTAGGCATTCATCTATCCAGTTACTGCAGCACTTTAACTGTTTTCCAGAGTTTTGAGGAAGATGGCTGTGGAACAAGTAAATTGTAAGTACACAGGTTCAGGGCACAACAGAAACTTTCAGCAAATGAAACTTTATTGTGCAGAATAAAGAATCCAGAAACGGCACATCTCTTTGTCACTTAGCACAGAGTTGAAAAGGTCAGGGGAAGAAATCCCATCAACGCCAGTGTGGTCGAGTGGCTAAAAACTGCTCTAGGTTGAGGTCAATAGATGGCTTGCACCAGAGAAGAGAGACTAATTTATACTGTTTGAGTGTGGTTTTTATCCACCTCAGGGGTGAGGGCCCTGCTGCTGAGGATTCCTCTTCTGATAAGCATCTGGGGCTGCTGTTCCTGGTTTCCTGGTTAAAGGTCAGGCTGGGCCTTTTCATTACACTTAACGTCTCCCCCAGGTTGCAGAATGGCACACAATAGAAAAAGAGGTGGGGGTGTGTTTGTGACTTTCCCAGAGAAGGAGGTGGGGGAGCTGAGGTCTGGGCAATGGCAACTTAACAGATGCCTCTGACTTCCCTAACAATGACTCTGCCAGTTTTGGCTAGTTGTTCAAAGATTCCATGAGGCAATGGCACCCTGGAGCATCTTACACAGCTGTCTTGGTCAAACACAACCAAACTGACTGGTTTTTGAGAAACTATCATTACTTATATCTAGACTGGGTCTATGTGTAACCTATTATTAAATTTAGAAATATACTACTTGTCTATATGCTACATGCATGCTGCAAAAGACAGTGTTGAAATATGTGTGGACTCTTAGACTAAAAGACTAACATTAAAATAATTTATATATTGACAGTAATAATAATATAATAACAATAATGATGAAATATAAAAATAATAAAGATAGATAAAATTTTGGAGCAGCTAC
>JAQZBX010025863.1:0-29271 GCA_029593785.1 Cabassous unicinctus | reverse complement strand
TAAAAATCAAATTTTTCACAATACAAGCCAATATTTGTAAAATGATATATAAATATATATGCACATATGTGCATTTGCTTACATAAATGTTATTTTATATATATATATTTTAAAAGATGCTTAGATTACATAAATGTTACACAAAAATTACAGGGATTCCCATGTCCCCACTTCCCACACCTCCCATAACATCTCACATAAACATCTTTCATTAGTGTGGCTCATCACCTGCAACAGACATACACATCCTGGGGCTTTGCCACTAAGCATGGACCATAGTTCACACTGTAGACCACACTCCCTCCCACACAGTTCTGCATGGTATATGCTGATGTAAAATGGCCTATATCTGTCATTGTAATGTCACTCAGGATAATACCCAAGTCCTGAGGAAGTCCCTGTATTACAACTGCTTTTCCCTTCCCTGCACCGAAAGCATCTAGTGGCCACTGGCTCCACCTCACTGTTATAATTTCTTCCATTGCTTGAATCACAATATGTCTACAACAGAATACCATTAACTTCTTTAACTCACAAGTTTTTCCCCCCCTTACGGGGTCCTAGATTGACTGAGTTAAATTTGGAGTTTGGAGTCTTGATGCCTTTGTAACAGACTCCCTTGGCTCCCCACTACCTCGGTGCCCACTGGTGGAATTCTACAGATGGCACAAGCCAAGGGTGAAGACGGCCAGGTTCAGAATCTCAATATTCATACTGAATCATTTTGTGAAGATAAGTGAGCTAAATTTCTTCCTGGAATCTCATGGGATTATCACTAAGGGCCAGGAAATTGAATTTAGTTCATTTAGTCACTCAGAAAATGTTTATTAAGCATCTACTTGTGTGTCCCAACTGCCACTCCAAGACAGAACTACCCTTTGGAAAATATGTTAGCCTTCCTCAGAATTGAATTTGCTCCATATACTGCCTTCTGATTAGATTTGACTTGATATCTTGTCTAAAAAGTTTGTGGAGACAAGTGTCTTTTCATGAAATTGCTCAGTTTATCTGGCAGTAGTTCATAATGTGTGGATAAAAATGAGAGCCTTGGGAGTTAGGTCAATACTGCCAAGCCTCTTAGATTTATTTGGTAGTCTCATGAATGAATGAATGAATGCCTAAAGCAGTAGCTGCTACTTTGTTGGCTCTCGGTAAATGTTGGTTAGATGCATGGGTGGATTTTTTAAATGTTAAATTATGGTGGATGTTTTAAAATCTCATTTTTTAAAAACAAGTTGCAAAATATGATTGTTTATGTAACCATTTAACTATAAGCAAATAGAGGGTTATAAAATTACCAAATAAATTCTTAATTATTGTCTAAGGTCAATATACTGACAAAAGCAATGTATTTTTTTTCATTCTTTTCCAGTGATAGAATTTGGATGCCTAGAGTTTCTAATTTACTCTAAGTTAGCTTATATAACCTTCTACTTTAGTGTTGCAACAAAGATATAACCTCTTGCTTGAAATTTTGTGGTAAAGGTCAAAGTTTGACTAATTTTGGCTTATGAAGGACTTAGTTTTAGGTCTTGAAATTTTTATCTAGAATCTTGGGGAGATGCTGCCATGGCTTTTGTAAAAAAATAAAATAATATATATATATATATAAACAAACAAAGAAGAAAATACAAAGATGATCTAATAACCGATCTTGCTCAAGTACTTCCAAAACATTGAATGGAAAGAACACTACCAATCTCATTCTATGAAGCCAACATCACCCTAATAAGAAAATCAGATAAAGATATTATGAAAAAAGGAAATTACAGACCAATATCTGTAATGAATGTAAATGCAAAAATCCTCAACTACTCGCAAACAGAATCCAAAAGCACATTAAAAGAATTATACAACATGATCAAGTGGGTTTTATCCCAGGTATGCAAGGATTCTTCATCAAAAGAAACATAATTAGTAGAATAAACCACATGATAAATTGAAGAAGAAAAATCACATGGGCCTCTCATGTGATTTTGGCTGAATAGCCAAAAATGTCTTGAAAAGGAAGAACGAAGTTGGAGGACTCTCACTTCCTGACATTAAAGTATATTACTACTGTGGTAAAAAAAATAATAATAAAAAAAAAAACAGCAGGGTAATTGCATAATGACAGACAGATTGACCAATGGAAATGAATAAAGAACTCAGAGATATACCCTCACATCTACAGTCAAGTTATTTTTGACAAGGCTGCTAAGCTCATCCAGCTGGGTCAGAGCAGTCTATCCAATATATGGTGCTGGGAGAACTGGATATTCTTATCCAAAAGAAAGAAAGAGGACCCCTATCTCACACCTTATACAAAAATTAACTCAAAATGGATCAAGGACCTAAATATAAAAGTGACAAACATAAAACTCCTAGAACAAAATTTAGGAAAACATCTTCAAATCTTGTGGTAAGTGGTAGTTTCTTAAACCTTACACCCAAAGCACGAGCAACAAAAGAAAAAATAGATAAATGGGACCCCCTCAAATTAAACATTTTTGCAATTCAAAGGTCTGTCAAAATGGTGAAAAGGCAGCCAACTCAATGGGAGAAAATATTTGGCAATCACATATCTGATAAAGCTTTAATATCTGTGATATATAAAGAGAGCATTCAACTCAACAATAAAAAGACAAACTTCCTGATTAAAAAATGGGCAAAAGACTTGAAAAGACAATTGTCCAAAAAAGAAATACAAATGGTGAAGAAATACATGAAAAAATGTTCAACATCAATAGTGGTTAGGGAAATACTAGGCAGTGCCTAGTGAAAGAGGACAGACCAATACACCAAGCCCTTGGTATTGCTTGTACTTATGAACATTTTTTTTTTGTAAAGTTGAAACCTAGCCTAGTAATATATATTGCCTGAGAGTTAACTCCTGAAAACCTCCTTGTTAATAAACTGTGGCCTCTCTCTAAGCCAAATTCAGCACATAGGCTCACTGCATTCCCTCAAACATAAGACAAGACTCCTGAGGATGGGCCTCCCTGGCACCGGGGGATTTTACCAAGCACCAACTAGCAATGCATCTGGAAAAAGACCTTGACCAAAAGGATGAAATATTAAATACATATGAGTTTTTATGGCTAAGAGATTTCAAAGTGAGTCAGGAGGTCATTCCAAAAGTTATGCTTATGCACAACTCAGGAGGTTCTCACTGACTGCCACAGTAAACAGGGCCTCAAGCAGGGGTTTCCTGAGGGCTCTAGAGCCATCTAGACACTATAGGCAGAGCAGACAAGCACAGGAAATTGGCATCCCATCGGTAGGCCTTGCCCTGGAATATATGATAACACATCTCCTCAATGTATCAGAGTTGGACTCATTTACAATTTTCCTAACACATGGTTCTCCTACCTCTTTTATTTGAACCTATAGTTAGCACTATAATCATTAAATATATGTCCCAGAGACTTAAATCTTAGATCTGTTCATATGCTGGTTGAGCCCTGAATCTCAGTAGAGCTGCAGCCATCACCTACTCTCCGGTTCATCAGACTAACCTAGAGCAACTAACAAAAGGATGATGATGGACAGTGCCTATCCCAGGAAGCACAGAGTATCTGCAACTGCAAGCAATAGAGTTCCATCCATCTCCTCCTTGGGATCTAAGCTCCCTCTCAGTTGGAGGCAGGATGGGCATCACCATGCCAAAATTTTCAAGATTGAGGAATGAACAAACATAAGGGGGGAAAGCAACTATGGACTAAAGAAGATTTATTACCATTCTAGCAATGGAAGAACTTATATAAAGGCTGTGGCCACCAGAGGTTCTGAGGTGAGGGAGATGGAAGAATAGGTGCAATATAAGGGCATTTTTGGAACATTGGAATTGTCCTGCATGCTATTACAATGATGGATACAGGCCATTATACATTTTGTCAAAACGTATAAAATTGTGCAAAGTGTGAACTATAATATAAACTATAGACCATGGTTAATAGCAATGCTTCAATATGTGCTCATGAATTGTAATAAATGTACCTCAGTAATGAAAAGCATTAATAATAGAGGAAAATGTGAGAGTAGGAGGGGTTGGGGTATTTGGGAATCCCCTATATTTTCTATGTACTTTTACATTCTTATTTCTCCATATCCTGTCAAATACTTTAAAAATAATGTTAAAAAAAAGACCCATCCTGAATTAGGCAGGTCACACCATAACTGATTGAGCCTCATCATAAGATCCTACTTAAAATGGCTTCACACCCACAGGAATGGATTAGCATGTTTTTCTGTGGTGCATTCAGCTCTACACCACCACAGTGTTATAGTTCAGTGAAGGAATTTCCCTTTTCTTTGATTTATTTTAACACAACTGAATGAAATGTGGAAACATGAAAGAAATACACAATAGCATATATACAGTAAAATGTGCCATAGGTAACACAATGATGTGACCTGACTGTGGGAACAGGTGTTTAACCAAAGATAATTTCATGAGTTTGGTTTTTGGCAAAGATTTATTTTTTCTATTTCCAGTCTTTTAAAAGCACACAGAAGATAAAGTTAAATTCAGCATTCTACACAAATGAAGAGAGAAAGAGTGAGCAGTTGCCATGGACAGAAAGTTTGCCAAAGATGATTACTTAACAGCTGGAGGCAGTCATTCCACTGCAAAAGCAAATACAGTGTGTAAACTGTACCACCGAGTTAGTGTTTGTGTCTTGGTTTTCTATTTCTCACTTAAAGAACAATTAACATAGTTAAGTATGGTCTTTAGTAGATAGCCTGCACCCACTTAAATTGAGAATATAATGTTTTCTACAATAGTGTGAGAATATAAGACCACAAAATTTATTTTGGACAAACCTCTTAATGTAATATCAGCATTATTTTAGTATCAACATTATTATTTTGAAAAATAAAGTGTCTTAACCTAATTAAGGTTACTGATGCTTTTTGTTAAAATACTACATATATCATGACCAAAGTATTAGTTATTTTTATTTAGATATTTGTCATTTTCAAATGAAACTGATTCCCAAATATCACAGTTGGTATTACTAGTCGGACATGCTTGCTGTCAATCCTAAAGGTGTGATCACGGGTTAGCATGGGTTTAGTGTCTCTCCTTTCATTTCACTAAATTAGGAGCACAGCATTTACCGAACAAACACCAGCCGTGTAGCCACTCAAGCATCAAGCTCTTTCTTCATTTAGCTGGTTGCAAGCTCAGATATAAATCCCCTCTACATGAACAAAATCAGATTCCAATTCTTTGTCAAAAGGAGCTGGTTGAAGTTATCAGATACCTTATACATTCTCAATCCAATGGCCAGCATATGATAGAGCAGCAGAGACTGAAGGAAAATCTTTAAACATTCTGCTGAGAAAATGCCCTGTTCATCACAGTTGTGCTTCTCATGCTGGGAATGTCCTTCACCTTGGGTGTTTGAAGAGAAATTCCTTGGAGGGCATATTTTCTGGCCGACTAGACCAATTCCATATCCAATCTGAGTTTTCTTCAAGATGTTTTCATCTTCTTTCCTTCTCTCAATATAATCTTCCTCAGATTGGGAGCTGTTTTTCTCGTCGATGCTTTATTTAGGAGTCTGTTTTAGAAGCACTGTTAGCACCCTGGGGTGTCTGTGAGCGACATGGGCTGTGGCAGTGAGAGCACTTGGAGCTGCTATGGCGGGATTCGTGCCGGGCATCCAGCTGTATCTTTCTCCATTTCACCATCAAAAAGCAACACTGAGGCTGGAATGCGGCCCCCATTCCCATTACTGCTGAGCTGCAATTCTACCCAAGAGCCCTGCAGGCTCTCCTCCTGCAGCCCGGGTACCCCACTCTGCGACTTGACGCTGGAGGGAAGCTGTGGTCAGTCAGGGTCTGCGCTCAGTGCCCTGGTGGTGTCTCTAAAGCTGAAAAGCTGGAGCAGGAGCTGGGAGCAGGGGGAGCAGGGAGAGTGCTTCAGCACTGGCCTGGCCACCTGAGTCGCCACTAACTGCGCCAGGCCATGGGGCCAGGCAGGGGCTCAGAGTGGCATAGGAATTTATTTTTCTGTCCAGATGGAACTGTCTCAATTTGCCAGCCTGCTATACCAAAAACTGGGTTGTCTTAAGAGCATGATTTTTATGGCTTATGATCTGACACTAGGAGAAATATGAAATCATGGCATCAGCAAGGCAATAATTTCTCCCCAAAGTCTGCAGCATTGTGGTACTGGCTGCTAGGGACCTTGGTGTTCCTTGGCTTGTACATCTGCCTCACATAACATGATGATATCTTCTCCTTTCTCTCATGGATGCCATTGACTCTGGCTTCTGAGTCATCCATGTGGCTTTTTCTTAATCTGTGTTCCAATTTCTTTTTCTGTATGTCAGAATTTATTCTGCTTATACAGGAATCTGGGCTAAGGCTCAGCCTCATTCAGTTGGGCCATAACTTAACTGAAAATAGCATCTTCAAGACATCCTATTTACAATGGGTTCACATCTACAGGAATGTGGTTAAAGATTAAGAACTTGTCTAAATTGGGATACATAATTCAATTGACCTCAACCCTCTGTAGTGAAAAGTGTAGAATGTTCTATTTGAGATCCTGGCCTGTCAAATACCCATCTTTGTGTTCCTGGACTCACTGTAGATAAATCCATCCTTTTCTCCACACTGCTTCCCACAGCACTTCCAGGGCTCCTCTGGGTCATCAAGATTGCATAAGTGAAGCAAGAACTCTCTTGTTTTGTTAATCAATGAGCCAGGCATGAGTTCCCTGTACTCACTGTGGTATCAGGAAAAATAATGGTTATTACTTCTTAGGCTGGGAATGATGAGGGGAAGGGTGGTAGTATTTATATTGGAGGGAGCCATGACATTTTGAAATAGACTTTACAAGGCTGTTTATTAAATACTGTATATAGTTTGAATCTCACCTTCTTCACCAAGAAATTCATTCAGCCTCTGGGGGTGGAAGTGGAAGTCTTGTGTTTTGAAAGGTCCCAATAACACTTTACTGAATTGTAGTTTATACTCATGGTAAACAAGTTGCAGAGATGGCCACAATTTTCAACCTTTCTCTGAATCCATTTTTTTCCAATGGGATTGTGAAGCTACTCCTATCAAAAAGTAGAGATACTGGAGTGGATGTAGGTCAAGTGGTTGCATGCCTGTTTCCTAAATACAAGGTTCTGGGTTCAAGTAAAAAAAAGAGGTGGAGATCTAGCTCTACTTTTGCACTTTTGATTCTGGGCTTGACTTCAAATTACTTATTTATTTTGGCCAAGAGAAGTGACACTGGTGGAAGTGACACTGTGCCTCAAAAAGCCTTGGAGTGTTTCTGCTGATCTTTCAGAGAACCCTGAATCTGGCATTTGGTCAACTCTAGGCTACTTGCAGGAAGATGAGAGGACATGTAGAGCAAGTGCCAGTTGCCTCAGTAAAGGCCATCCTAAACCAGCCTGTATCCAGAAAAGCCAAATTATGTTAGAGGTCTGGCCAGAATCAGAGGCTTACCTGCTGACACACAGCTGAATACAACCCATGAAGAGCTCTGCAGTGATTAACACAAATCCAAATCATACATGGCTGCAGTAATAAAAATATTTCCTTAAACCATTTATTTTTTGGGATAGCCTATTATGCAACAATAGCACTTGATATAATAAGGTGAACAGAATTGAGGACAGAATAATCAGCTGTTACTGATTTTGAGGTTTCCTTCAGATATTTGAAGACAGTATTCATGGTCACAATGTTATTCCAGCTGATTTAAAATAAGTGTATTAAAAATTGTCTACTTTAGAGATTCCATTCAGGATAAACAATAGGTGTTGAATGGACATGCATGTTTGCTCAGCAATAACATGGCCCTGACTCAGAATGCTCCACTCCCAGAAGAATTATTGGGTTGGATTTCTAAGTCTTTTTTTAAGTCATCCTTTCATCATGAAGATTTAATGGCGTTTTGAATATTAAGGCCATAAAAATTGGATGGAAGTGTCAACACACAGATTGTTCACTAAGAAATCCTTCAATGTCTATGATGAAATTTAGAAAAAGGGCAGATATTTTGTTTAGAGGAATGAAAAGAGTCTTAGTTATTTTCCATTAGTAATACAGAACTTTCAACCCAGTCTGGCACCACAATGCATAAAACATCTTGCTCACGGAAACCCAGATTTCTTACTTAATGAGTTAATATAAATCATCAAAGACATTACTTTTCTTTAGTAATAGCATGAATGATTTAAAATTTTACTTGAAAATATTTCAGGTCATATCCAACTCTAAGGTTTGTTTAGGATCCCTGAAATTTCTGTCTCAGAGACTTTGAGTTCTGCAATCACAGCACTTCTTCATCCCCAGAGCCAATGAATATTTTATGGCTTTCCACCAAGGATACTTTTCAGAGCCCTCTTCATATCTTTGTTCCTCAGACTGTAGATGAAGGGGTTCAGCATGGGTGTGATCACAGTGTACATCACTGAGGCTGGTGCACTTGCATGTGCATTATGCATAACAGAAGAACTCATATACTCACCAATACTCGTACAATAAAATAAGAAGACAATTGAGAGGTGAGATGCACAGGAAGAAAATGCTTTATATTTCCCTAGAGTTGATGAGATTACCCGTATGGAGGAAACAATCTTAAAATAGGAGAAAAGGATGCCAATGAAAGGCCCCCCACCTAGTAATCCAGCTGCAATATGCATCACTATGTCATTGAGGAAGGTGTCAGAACAGGCAAGTTGGACCATCTGATTATATTCACAGAAAAAGTGGGGAATTTCCAAGTGTGTACAAAAAGACAGCTGCACCACCTGAAAACTTTGTAACAAAGCATACAGGACACTTATGATCCATGACCCCATAACCAGCAGTCCACAGAGCCAGGGTTTCATGATGACCATGTAGTGCAGTGGGTGACAGATGGCCACAAAGCGGTCATAGGCCATCACAGTCAGGAGGATGTCATCTAGTCCTAAAAAGAGCATGAAAAAGTACATCTGGGTGAGGCAGCCTCTGTAGCTTATGATTCTGCTCTGCATCTGGATGTTCACCAGCATCTTTGGGACAGTGGTGGAGGATAAACAAATGTCAGCAAAGGACAGGTTGGACAGGAAGAAGTACATGGGTGTATGGAGGTGGGAGTCAGTGATGGTGGCCAGGATGATGAGCAGGTTCCCAAAGACATTGGTCAGATACATGGACAGGAAGAGACCAAAGAGAAAGGGTTGTAACTGCGGTTCTTCTGAAAATCCCAGAAGATGAAATTCTGAAATTTCTGTTTCATTTCCTGGTTCCATGTGGTAGGTGTGACTATCCAGAAATAGAGAAACAACATGACTAATTTTCAAACAAATAGGCATTATTAACCTATCTACAATTTACATGTTGCAGATAAGAAATTAATTTCTAAATTTTATTTATAAACCTGGTCCCCTTTAGGGAATCCTTTGAGCCATCTCTAACTAGGCAATTCCTGCCCCACATGCAGATAATTCCCCAATCATTCATGCATTCAATGGTCTTTAAGGGAAATTCATTCAAATATTGAAAGAATGCATATTGACTTCTGACTTTGTGCCAGTCGCTGTCTAGCAAAATGTACACAGTGTGAAAACAAAAGTTTATACAATCTGCTGATGGAGCAAGAAAATGAGCAAGTAAGTACACAATCATAACATTCCATATTATTACAAGTGCTACAAGGAAAAAGAGAGTAGGTTAAAAAAAAACAACAACAAAGAGTGGAAGGCCATGCTATTTATCCCACTGTGTTCAGGTAAGACCATCATACAATGTGATATTTGGACAGACCCCACATATGTGAAGGTGTGAGCCACAAGGGTTTCTATAGATGTGTGTGCTCTTCAGAAGGAAAGTCCAGGGCAAAGGACTTAAGGAAAGGTCAACGAGGAATCTAGCATAGCAGGGGGATGCATAAGAGAGATTGATGAGAGAGTAGGGTTCAAGAGTAGGGTGGCCTCACTGCTGCTATAAATTCAAGAAACAAAGAGTTACTCCTCCACATGTTGTACCTCTTGCATCTTATTAATTTGGTTGCAAATATATCCCCTAAAATTAAATGGAGTCACTCTTATTTCCATCTATACTCTTATTTCCATCTATAGATAGGCATTCCACACGGAATTAAATGGAATCACTCTTATTTCCATCTATAGATAGGCATTCCACACGGAATTAAATGGAATCACTCTTATTTCCATCTATAGATAGGCATTCCACACGGAATTATATGAGAAAACTATTAGAATTTATGAGCTGAGATGCTACTACTTTGCAGACAGTCATACCACACCAAACATGCACGTGACATGCTCACACACAACACTTCTGGGCCTCCTGAGGCCCTGTTAATATCATCTGCTTGTCACCCCCAAAACAGTGATTAGGCTGGGAGTGAATACAATGTAGTGTGGAAGAACTTGTAACATTGATATAAAGATAGTGGTTACCATAGGTTCTAAGGGGAGGTGGGGGAGGGAAGAATCTGTGGAATATAGGCCATTTTTCAGGCATTGGAATTGTCCTGCATGATTTTACAATGACAGATATAGGCCATTACATATTTTGTCAAAACCTATAAAATTTTATGATGCAAAGTGCAAACCATAATGCAAACTATTGACCATGATTAGTAGCAGTGCTTCAATATCTGTTCGCCAATTGTAACAAATGTACCATACTCATATAAGATGCTATTAAATAGGGGAAAATATGAGAGGGGTAGGGGTGGGGTATATGGGAATCCTCTATATTTTCAATGTAACTTTTCTGTTACCTAACACTTCTTTAAAATAAAGTTTTTTAAAAAAGAAATAACCACAAAAGACAAAATGGAACAACAGGAAATCAAGATGACAATATATATAAAAGGTGATTTATTAACACAAAGGATGCATAAAAACTTTCTATGTTTGAGTAATCAGAGAATCACAGTATGTAGCACTCATAGATTTTTTCAAGCAAAATTATCTAACTTTCACCCAATGCCCATAAATAAATCTATACATACAGAAAAGAAATAAGTGGCAATGAAAAATTGGTGGGAAAAAAACTGCAAATTATCTATGGACATGTGCAATAAAAAATAGGAATAAAAACACTCAGATCCCAGTAAACAAAAGCAAAGGACTTTAACAGAGACAGAAATAGAGCAAGCAAATGGCAAACAAAGTCACAAATACATTCAGCCTCACTTGTAATGAAATTAAAAAGCTATTCCCTTACTCACCTATTAAATAATCATTTTTTCATGGGGATAACCATCACGAGAGAGCAGGTCAGCATGCCACAAACTTTATGAACTGTGTTGCCATGTAATATGTACATCTATTATCTTTATCTTTCTTATCAATACAGAAACAAGCTCAAATATACTCCATTTTAAAAGTAGAAAAGAAATTCCCTCTCTTTGTTGCACATTCCTCAACTGATAATAATCCTTAATCCACTTAATGCAAAATCCTTGGACAGATGCTCTACTTTTCATTTATCAACTTTATCCTTCCTATTGCCTCTTCTATTTGGTCTTCCATTCCCATCAATGATTTTCCACAATGACCCATACATTTCTTAATCCAATGCACACTTTATTTTGGACCATAATAAATAAAATATTAATTTATTAGAAAAGCAAGCAAACAAGCACAGTGATCTCTCGGTTCCGGACTAGGCTGGATAAGTTCCAGGAAATCTGAAATAAAAGTTCTTGGCTTCCATTTTCTCTGATGTTTTCCTGCATTATCCACTGTGCTCTCTTACTCTCCTGCTTGGCATTTTTGTAAGTAAGGATTCTGAGCAGAACTATGAATTCCTCCCTGGGAGGTTGATAATAGGGACTAAAGCTCTATCCCTAGAAAAGACAGCAGGAAGGGGTCAGAAATTAGTCTGCTAGCCAGAGTTAGGACCCACAGAAGCAACCATATTCCTTTAAGCCCAAAATGCACAGGATGAGGGACAGAAGCAGAGGAGATATTTACAGTTTTCCTAGTTTTCCTTTTGCTGCTCATTAACCTATTTTGCTCTGTGTTCCTCATATGTTTCATTGTTACTTCATCCCCTGTGCCATCATTTCCCTTTGGGACACAGATCAGCAGAGGATGGAAATTATTCCTCCCCACTCTTTGTTGCCAAGATACCAGGTGGTATCAGGTGAATCTAGCTATTATCCCTCCTCTTCCTCTATTTCCTTCTGTAGGTCTAGTCTTCTAACACCATTATCATCCTTCAAATTAAAGTTATCACTGTGTCAGTGACTGACAAAGCCATCTTCACTAGTCCCTTGAATCTCCAATGCTTTGTCATGGGGAAAAGATATAGCTCCTGGACATCCTTTTTCAACAAAGTAGAGAACTGTGCTCCTTGGATATGAAACTAAAAGCAGTTCATCCCTTGCCTTGATCACACTTTTGTACAATTGATCAGATATATCCTGCCTATAGTGCAAGTTAAGAGGATCCATTTAATTCTTTATTAAAATAATATTTGTTAATTAATCTCTTTATGCAACATTATCTCAACTTAGCAACTTTAAAGGAATTGCCTCATTGAATTCTTTCAAAAATCCATTCTATAAGAGCAGTATTTTATGAACTCAATGCTACATTTGTAGAAACTGGTGGTGTCCAAACGGTTAAGTGCCTGCCTAAAGTTATAAACCAGGTAAGGGCTGGGACATCGTTGGGAACCCTGTGAAGATGCTTCCAGTTCTCAGTCTCTCAGCCGGTTGTTCTCAACCATGGGTGATACTGGTCCCCTGGGACTATCTGACAATTCCTGGATATATTTATGCTTGATCACCACAGTGAGAGAGGGGTACCAATAGTAACCATTGGGTAGAGACCAGGGATGCTGCTAAACATCCTACAATTATCTCAACATTATATTGGGGTCAAGCGAAAATTACTGAGATACTTTGATTTTTTTTTGCCTTTATGTTGTTAATTTAATTATTTAATTAGTTATAATTTTTATCATAGTAACATATATACCTATATAAAATTAAATTTTATTTTGTTTTTAACACCAGTGCATTTGTTTCCCATTTGGCTGGTATATAGTTCTGATTAAAATCATTTGCAAACAATCTGCTGGATGGCTTAATAATTTGTGCTTCACTTGTAGTCTGCGTAACCGCGCAACTTCATTTTTTTCTGTTTAAAAATGGAGGTTGGTTCCTAAATGATTTCTGTTACTTTGGTATTATAAAGTATTAAAGAACTTGGTGGGATGGGGGGAAGTGTGGGTAGGGGTGCACCTGGGGCATTCTTCTGTGGACTATGAAGGTGTTCATGTGGTCATGAAGTATTGTCTCAGTGGGTAGAGACCCACACAATAACTGACAGAATATTGAATTCCCATCCTGGGGAGTCCTGCTGCATTCTCTAGTAGAGTGGCAAGAAACTCTGGAGTACAAGGGTGATGCCTAGTGAAGGAGGACGTATCAATATGCCAGGTCCTTGATATTGATTATTATACTTATGAACCTTGTTCTTGTGAAATTGAAACTTAGGCTAGTAATACATATTGCCTAAGAGTTACCCAAATGTGGCCTTTCTCTAAGCCAAACTCAGTATATAAACCTATTACCTTCCCTTCAGTGTGGGACATGACTTCCAGGGATAAGACTCCCTGGCATCAAGGTATTATTATCAAGCACCAACTAGTGATGCATTGGAAAAAGACCTTGACCAAAAGGATGAAATATTAAATACATATGAGTTTTTATGGCTAAGAAATTTCAAAATGAGTCAGAAGATCATTCCAAAAACTTTTGCTTATGCACATCTCAGGAGGTTCTTACTGACTGCCATTGTAATCAGGACCTCAAGCAGGGGTGTTCCTGAGGGCTCTAGAGCCATCTAGACACTATAGGCAGAGCAGACAAGCACAGGAAATTGGCATCCCATTGGTAGGCCTTGCCCTGGAATATATGATAACATATCTCCTCAATGTATCAGAGTTGGACTCATTTATAATTTTCCTAACACATGGTTCTTCTGCCTCTTTTATTTGAACCTATAGTTAGCACTATAATCATTAAATATATGTCCCAGAGACTTAAATTTTAGGTCTGTTCATATGCTGGTTGAGCCCTGAATCTGAGCAGAGTTGCAGCCATCACCTACTCTCCGGTTCATCAGAATAACCTAGAGCAACTAACAAAAGGATGATGATGGACAGTGCCTATCCCAGGAAGCATAGAGTATCTGCAACTGCAAGCAATACAGTTCCATCCATCTCCCCCATGGGATCTAAGCCCCCACTAAATCAGAGGCAGGGTGGGCATCACCATCCTAAAATTTTCAAGATTGAGGAATGAACAAACATAAGGGGGGAAAGCAACTATGGACTAAAGCAGACTTATTTTCATTCTAGCAATGGAAGAACTTGTATCATTCATATAAAGTCAGTGGCCACCAGAGGTTATGAGGTGAGGGAGAGGGAAGAATAGCTACAAAATGGGGGCATTTTGGGGACATTCAAATTGTCCTGCATGATATTGTAATGACAAATACAGGCCATTATACATTTTGTCAAACCCTATAAAATTATGCAGGGCAAAGGGTACACTATAATGTAAACTATTGTCCTTGGTAAGTACAATGCTTCAATATTTTCATCAATTGTAACAAACATCATCAACATTCAATATGTTCATCAATTGTAACAAACGTACCACACTAATGAAAGATGTTGTTAATGTGGGAAAGTGTGGGAGGGGGGAGAGGGTGGGGAATATGGCAATCCCCTATATTTTTGATGTAACATTTATGTAATCTAAAACTTCTTTAAAAATAAAAAAAATTTATTTAAAGAAATTTTAAAAAGTTAACATGCTGAGGAAATGTGAATCCTAAAATGAAAGTGAAAAAGCCTTCAGCTAGGGCTCACATCAGAAATATCAGACTGGCAGAAACATCTAACACGAAACCTTAGCCACACGATAGAAGCATGAATTCAGAATTTTGTCAAATGTCCTAGTATTGAAAAAAATAAAGATAAAAATTTAGGATTGTAAAGTGATCTGATAATGTCGAAGCAGAATATTGTAATGAGTAGTAGGCAAAGATATTATACTTTTTTTTCAATAGATCAGTATTTGTTAATACATATGAAATAAAAGTTGTTGCTGATAATTCTATTATGTTGGTCAGTTTCTATATTTAATACAACACTAAACTTAATTATGATGACTCAGCTGAGTCAGAAAATAACTTTGGATGTTAATTGAAAAGTGTACTAGATGATTTGCCATTGTTTTTGTATAAGTTTAACATGGATGTACATAGCAATGATGAATGGAAGCTAGATAAACAGGTGAGGGAGTCATTTTTTTGGCTCATAAATTTGCATTTAAAATGCCAATATTATTGTCATAATTAAAAATGGAATTAAATTGATTTAAATATTTAGAAAATGGGGAAAAGATATGAATAGGTATTTCTCCAAAGAAGATATGCAAATGACCAGAAAGCACATGAAAATAAGCTCAACATGACTACCCATTAGAGAAAGATGAATCAAAACCACAATAAGATTCCATTTCACACCAAACAGATTGGCTACTGTTATAAAAACAGAAAATTAAAAGTATTTGACAGGATATGGAGAAATAGGAACACTCATCATTGTGGGAATGTAAAATGCTGCAGGCACTTTTGGAGAGAGTTTGGGAGTTCCTCAGAAATATAAGTATAGAATTACTATATGACTCTGCAATCACACTACTAAATATATATCCCAAAGTATTGAAAGTGGGTACTTGAACTGATATTTGCACACCAGTGTTCATGGTGGTATTATTTAGAATTATCACTAGATGGAAGCAAATCAAATGTCCATCAGCCAATGAATGGATAAACAAAATATGGTATATGCACACAGGTATAAAAACGAATGGAGTCCTCATATATGTGGTAACATGAATGAACTTTGAACATATCATATTGAATGAAATAAGACAGGCACAAAAGGAGAAACAGTGTTTGATTTCACTAATATGAAAAAATTACAATAAACAAAATCATAGAGTTGAAATATAGAATATAGGTTAACAGGGGTTGGGAAGGAGGTGAGTGATAGAGAGTTAATGATTAAAATGTACAGAATTTCTATTTGGGACTATGAAGAAATTTTGGTAACAGATGGTAGTGATGGAGCACTATATCATACACTTAATTAACAGCACCGAATTATGTATTTGAATGTGATTAAAAGCAGAAATGCTAGGTGGCATGTATGGTACTAGAATAGAAATTCATTTTTTAAAAATCCATGAAAGTTCACAACACAATGAACCTGAATTTAAATCATGAACAATAGTCAATAATACATTTATAAAAATGTGCTTTCATCAATTTTAACAAATGCACCACAACAATGCAATGTGTTAATAATAAAGAAGTATACGGGAATCCTTATTTTATGCATGCTTGTTTGGTAAATCCTCAATTTTTCTAATAAAAAAAAGTAAAAAAATAATAAAAGAATAAAAGATCTATCAGTAGAAATTAGGACTTTTTAAGAATTCTAAGAGAATATGTATAGTTCATATAATTTTAATGCTACAAACTGCGTAGACTGCGGAATTCATTGTATTCTACAAATTTACAAAAAATTAATCTAGCTTTGGAAGCTGGCAGTTTTTTTCTTTATTTTTAAAGAAGCTTTAGATTACATAAATGTGACATCGAAAACAGAAGTCGTGTCCCATGCTGGGGGGAAGGTAGTGCATTTATATACTGTTTGGTTAAGAGACAGGCCACATTTGAGCAACAAGGAGGCTTTCAGGAGGTAACTCTTAGGCACTATATAACACTAGGCTAAGTTTCAATTTACAAGAAAAGATTCATAAGTACAAACATCAATATCAAGGGCCTGGCATAATGGTCTGTTTTCCTTCAGTAGTCACTGCCCCTGTACTCGGGGGATTCTTGCTGCTCTATTAGGGAATGTAGCAGGACTTCCCAAGATAGGAATTCAATATTCCTTCAGTTATTGTGTGGGTCTCCACCCACTAATACAAGGCCCCATGACCACTTGAACATATTCATATGCCATAGAGGCATGCCCCAGGTGCACCGCTCCCTACAATCCCCCCATCACTAAAACCCCATACCAGTGATCCTCCGCTGCCACAGATGTGATCCTTCTGTGATCCAACACTTTCCCAAAACAAAGCCAAAAAACAAACAAATAAAAATAAGAAAATAAAATAACAATGAAAAATAACAAAAAACAAAAATTTTAAATTAAAAAATAATAAAATAATTTATTTTCATTGTGTCTTTCATCACTGTAAGATTTGTTATCTTTTATGTAGAGTGACAATTTCTTCCATATGTTCCCCTACTGTCTTATTTTTTTTCACTTTATCTTCCAAGAAATTTTAGGTTACAGAAAAGTCACATAGAAAATATAGGGGATTCCCATATACCCAAACATCTCCCATTCTCACACTCTCCACTATTAATAACAATTTACATTTGTATGGTACATTTGTTACAATTGATGAACAACTATTGAAGCATTGCTACTAACCATGATCACTGGTTTACATTATGGTTTAAATTTTGTCCATACACTTTTATAGGTTTTGACAAAATTTAAAATAGCCTGTATCCATCACTGCAAGATCATGCAGAACAATTCCAATGCCCTAAAAAATGCCCCATGTTCCCTCTGTTCTATTCTTCCCTCCCCTTGCCCTCGGAACCTATGGTAACCACTAAGTTTCAATTTTTAAAGAAAATTGTTCATAGTTACATGCAATAATATTGAGGGCTTGACATATTGGTCTTTTTTCTTATATTAGGAACCACCGATGTTCTTGAGAGATTCTTGCCCCTTGTTCTCATCAGAGAACATTGCAGGAATCCCCAGGATGGGATTTTAATATTTTCTTGTTTATTGTGCTGGTCTCCATCCACTGAGATAACACACAAGATAAACATTTTCATATTCCATACAGGCATGCCCCAGGTGCACCCTATCCCGCATACTCCCCCAATACCCAACTCCCTGCACCAGTAATCTTCCCCTGCCATATTTGCCAAAAGAGAATCCCCACCATTGTAATTTTAACCACAGACCTGCAAATCCCCAGAGTTCACATGCTCCTTACTCCAATCTTATCCCCAGTCCCATGGATAGCCCAACCCATCCCCCACCCTACTTGCCCTCACATTCTTACACTCTAAAATGGAAGCACATCACTGCACCACTATCACTGCCATCCACTGCCCAACCACCTCCACCCACCTTATCACAGATTTTGCACATATAGAGCATCGGCTCACCACCCTCTACTCCCATTCCGTCTCCTGATAACCTGTCTTCCAGACTCTAGCTCTGTCAGTCTGCTCAATTTGCTTGAAGTCATATCAGTGAGGTCATGTAATAATTGTCCCTCATTACTAGCTTATAGCACTCAACATAAGGTCTGCGAGATTCATCCATGTTGTCCCATGTGTTAATACTGCATTTCTTCTTACAGCTGAGTAATATTCCAATGTGTGTATATACCACAATTTGCTTATCCATTCATCTGTTGATGGACACTTGGGTTCCTTCCAACTTTTGGATATAGTGAATAATGCCACTATGAATATTGGTGTGCATATTTCTGTTCATGCCCCTGCTTTCCATTTTTCTAGGTATATACTGAGCAGTGGGATTGCTGGATCATATGGCAGTTTTATAGTTAGCTTCTGAGGAACCACCAAACAGTTCTCCACAATGGCTCCACCATTCTACATTTCCACCAGCAGTGCTGAGTGTTTCCTTTCCTTCTCATCCTCTCCAACACTTGTAGTTCTGATTTTTAATTGCTGCCAGTCTATAAGTGTAAGATGATACCTAATTGTAGTCCTGATTTGCATTTCCCTAATAGCTAGTGATGCTGAGCATCTTTTCATGTCCCTTTTAGCCGTTTGTATTTCTTCTTTGGAGAAGGGTCTATTCAAACCTCTTGCCCATTTTTTAAGTGGGTTGTCTTTTTATTTTTGAGATGTAGGATTTCATTATATGTGCTGGATATTAGGCCCTTTTCAGATAAATGGTTACCAAATATTTTCTCCCGTTGAGTACACTGCCTTTTCCCTACCTTGACAAATACCTTTGAAGTGCAAAAGATTTTAATTTTGAGGAGGTCCCATTTATCTATTTTATCTTTTGTTGCTTGCACTTTGTGTGTAAAGTTTATGAAACCATTAACTGCTACAGGGTCGTAAAGATGATTCCCTACATTATCTTCTAGTAGATATATGGTCTTGTCTCTTATATTTAGGTCTGTGATCCATCTTGAGTTAATTTTTGTATAGGGCATGAGATGGTGATCCTCTCTCATTCTTTTGGATATGGATATACAGTTCTCTGAGCACCATTTGTTGAAGAGGCCATTCTCTCCCAGTTGAGTGGGCTTGGTAGCTTTGTCTAATATCAGTTGACTGTGTATGTGAGGATCTATATCAGAATTCTCAATTCGGTTTCATTTTCAGTATGTCTATCCTTGTCTCAGTACCACACAGTTTTGACCACTATAGCCTTGAAGTATGCTTTAAAGTTAAGTAGCATGATTCCTCCAATTTTTTTTTTCTTTTCAATGTGTTTTTGGCTGTTCAGGGCCCCTTACCAATCCAAGTAAATTTCATAATTACCTTTCAAATTCACTAAAAATGGTGTTGTAAATTCTGTTGGGATTGTGTTAAATCTGTAAATCAGTTTGGGTAGGAAAGACATCTTAATGATGTTTAGTCTTCCAATCCATTAACATGGAATATTCTTCCATTTGTTTAGGTCTTTGATTTCCTTTTACAATGTTGCATAGTTTTCTGTGTATCTGTCCTTTACATCTTTAGTTAAGTTTATTCCTAGGTATTTGATTTTTTTAGTTGCTATTGTAAATGGAATTTTTTCTTGATTATCTCCTCAGATTACTCATTATTGGTTACAGAAATGCTACTGATTTTTGCATGTTGATCTTATATCCTGCCTCTTTCCTAAACTCATTTATAAGCTCTAGAAGCTTTGTAGTAGATTTTGCAGGGCTGTCTATGTATAGGATCATGTCATCTGCACATAGTGAAAGTTTTACTTCTTCCTTTCCAACATTGATGCCTTTTATATCTTTTTCTTGCCTAAGTGCTCAAGCAAGTACTTCTAACACAATAGCAAATAAAAGCAGTGACAGTGGGCATCCTTGTTTTCTTTCAGCAAAAAGAAGGAAAGACTATCATTTCACCATTGAGTATGATGCTAGCTATGGGTTTTTCATATATACCCTTTATCATTTTGAGGAAGTTTCCTTCTATTTCTATTTTTTGAAGGGTTTTTATCAAGAAAGGATGCTGTATTTTGTAAAATGCTTTTCTTTTTTTTGCATCAATAGAGATGATCATGTGATTTTTTTCTTTTGATCTATTAATGTTGTGTATTACATAGACTGATTTTTTTATGTTGGACCAACCTTGCATACCAGGGATGAAATGCACTTGGTCATGGTGTATAATTCACTTAATGTGTTGTTGAATATGATTAGCAAGTATTTTGTTGAGGATTTTAGCATCCAGGTTCATTTAGAGAGATTGGTTTGTAGTTTTTTTCTTGTGGCATCTTTATGTGACTTTGGTATAAGAGTGATGTTGGCATCATAGGATGAGTTATGCAACGTTCACTTCACTTCTATTTTTTGGAAAAATTTAAGCAGGATTGGTGTTAGCTTTTTATGAAATGATTGATAGAATTACCTGTGAAGCCATCTGGTCTTGTGCTCTTCTTAGTTTGGAGGTTTTTGATGATTAATTCAGTGTCTACTGGTGATTGATCTGTTGAGGTTATCAATTACTTCTTTTGTCAATGTAGGCTGCTTGTGTGTCTCTAGTAATTTCTCCATTTCATCTAAGTTATCCATCATCTTGGCATACAATTTTTCAATAAAGTATCCTCTTATGATACTCTTTATTTCTGTGGGATCAGTGGTGATATCCTCTCCTTTGTTTTTTATTTTATGTATTTACATCTTCTTTTTTTCATTATTAGTCTAGCTAAGAGTTTGTTAATTTTATTAATCTTCTGAAAGAACCAGCTTTTGGTTTTGTTAACTTTTTCTAGTGTTTTTTTTTTTTTAATTCTCAATTTCATTTAGTTCTGCTCTAATCTTAATTATTTCCTTCTTTCTGTTTGCTTTGGGATTAGTTTGTTCTTTTTCTAGATCCTCCAGGTATGCCATTAGATCTTTTATTTGAGCTCTTTCTTCTTTTCTAATGTAGGCATTTATGGCTATAAATTTCCCTCTCAGTACTGCTTTTGCTGCATCCCATAGGTTTTAATATGTTGTGTTCTCATTTTCATTCATTTCAAGGCAGTTATTGATTTCTTTTGCAATTTCCTCCTTGACCCATTGTTTAAGAGTGTTTCCATATGTTTGGGCCTATTCTGGTTCTCTGGCCCTTATTGATCTCCAGTTCTGTTACTTAGCATGTGGTCTTCCTGGAGACTGTTCCATGTGTGCTCGAAAAGAATGTATATACTGCTGTATTTGGATGATATGTTCTGCATATGTCACTTAGGTCTAGATCTTGTAAGGTTTTATTCAAGGTCTCTATCTTTATTGACCTTCTGTGGAGATGGTCTGTCTAATGGTAATAGTGGTGTATTAAAATCCCCCACTATAATTGTAGAGGCATCTATTTATCCACTTAGTTTTTCCAATGTTTGCCTCATGTATTTTGGGGCACCCTGGTTAGATGCATAAATGTTTATGATTGTTCTTTTTTCTTTTTTAACTAACTTTTTAAAGAAGATTTAGATTACATAAATGTTACATAAAAACATAGGGGATTCCCATATGCCCAACTCCCCCTCCCACACATTCCCACATTAACAACATATTTCATTAGTGTGGTACATTTCTTACAATTGATGAACACATATTGAAGCATTGCTACTAACCATGGACTATAGTTTTACATTATAGTTTATACTCTGCCTTGCACAATTTTATAAGTTATGACAAAATGTATAATGGCTTGTATCTGCCATTGCAATGTCATGCAGGACAATTCCAATGTACTGAAAATGCCCCCATATTACACCTATTATTCACTCTCCCATCCCCTCAGAACCTCTGGTGACCACTGCATTTATATCAATGATAAAAGCTCTTCCCATGCTAGAATAATAATGTCTATAATAGAATAATAATAAGTCTACTTTACTCCATTGTTGATTCCCCAATCTTGAGGGTTTTGAGATGGTGGTGCCCACTCTGTTTCTAATTGAGAGGGGGCTTAGATCCCATGGGGCAGATGGATGGAACTATCTTGCTTGTAGTTGCAGACATTCTCTGTTCCTTGGGATGGGTGTTGTCCATCAACATATTTTTGTTAGTTGTCCTGGGTGAGTCCAATGAAGTGGACAGTAGGTTTTGCAACTCTGTTGAGATTCAGGTCTCAACCAGCACATGAATGGCCTGAGATTTAAGTCACTGGGACATATATTTAACAAGTATAGTGCTAATTATACGTTCAAATAAAAGAGACAGAAGAGCCATATGTAGGGCAACTATAAGTGAATGTAAATCTGTTACACTGGAGAGCATAAACTCCAAAGTAAGGCCCACTGACAGGGTGCCAAATTCCTGAGCTTGTCTGCTCTCCTTATGGTGTCCAGATGTCTCTAGAGCCCTCATGAACCCCACTGTTTGAGGCATTGTTTACTGGGGCAGTCAATGAGACCTGGCTGAGATGTGCATAAGCATAACCTCTAGAATGACCTCCCAACTCACTTTGAAATCTCTTAGGCATAAAAAGTCATTTGTATTTAATATTTCCCCTTTTGGTCAAGGTCTTTTTCTGGATGCATTGCTAGCTGGCACTTGGTATTAATCCCTTGGTGCCAGGAAGGCTCATCCCCAGGAGGCATGTCCCATGCTGGGGGGAATGGTAGTATGTTTACATGCCGAGTTTGGCTTAGAGAAAGGACAAACTTGAGCAACAAGGAGACTGTCAGGAGGTAACACTTAGGCAATATATAATACTAGGCTAAGTTTCAATTTCACAAGTAAAGGTTCATAAGTATAATAATCAATATCACATGTTTGGTCTAATGGTCTGTCTTCCTTCACTAGGCACTGACCTTGTAACTGGGGGATCTTTGCCATTTCATTAGAGAATGTAGCAAGGCTCCCCAGGTTAGGAAGTCAATATTCTTTTGGTTATTATGTGGGTTACCACCCACTGAGACAACAATCCATGAACACTTGAACATATTCATATGCCTTAGAGGCATGCACAAGGTGCACCCTTCCCCACACATCCCCTATCACTGACACCCCAAACTAGTGATACTCCCCTGCCACAGTTATGACACTTCTGTGATCCAAAACCTCTGCAAAGATGAACCCAACAAAATAACCAAATAAAATTAAGAAAATGAAACAATAATAGCCTTTAAAATAACAAATAAAATATTTAAAATTTTTAAAAACTGAAATATTTTAAAAATTTTAGACATTGTGTCTTTCATCACTGTAAGATCTGTTGTTTTCTATGTACAGTGACAATTTCTTCCATCTATTCCCCCAGTGTCTTATTTTTTCATTTTATCTTCAAAGAATCTTTAGGTTACAGAAAAGTCAAATAGAAAATATAAGGGATTCCCATATACCCAACACCCTCCCCATTTTCCACTCTCCTTTATTATTAATATTTTATATGCAGATAGTACATTTTTTACAATTGATGTACAAATATTGAAGCATTGATACTAACCATGGTCAATCTTTTACATTATGATTTACATTTGGCACTGTACACTTTTACAGGTTTTGATGAAATTTAAAATGGCCTGTACTCATTATTGCAAGGTCATGCAGAAAAATTCTAATGCCCTAAGAATGTCCTATGTTTCATCTATTCTATTCTTCCCTAACCCTCCCCTTGGAGCCTATGGTAACCACTATGTTTCAATTTTTGAAGTAAAAGATTCATAGTTGCTTGTAATAATATTGAGGGCTTGATATATTGTTCTGTTTTCTTTTATTAATCACTGCCTATGTTCTTAAGGGATTCTTGTCCCTCTAATTGAGAACCCAGCAGGACTCCCCAGGATGGGAATTTAATATGTTCTTGTTTATTGTGTGGATCTCAACACATTATGACAAGATGAATACTTACACATTCTGTAGAAGGATGTCCCAGGTGCTCTGTAACTCACATATCCTCCTATACCTGACATCATACAGCAGTAACCCTCCCCTGCCATATTTGCCAAAAGAAAATTTCCACCATTTTAGGTTTAACCACAGACCTGAAAATCCCCAGAGTTCACCTGCTGCTTCCTCCAAACTTTCACCCAGTTCCACAGATAGTTCAACCCAACGCCCTCACTCTACTCCCCCTCACAGACCAGCACCGCTGAACCCAATCATATCACTGCACCACTCTCATGCCCATCCATTGCCCAACCACACCCTTCCACCTTATAGATTTTGCCCATATGGGCATTGGCTATGCACCCTCTACTCCCTTTCTGTCTCCTGTTAACCTATCTTCCAGACTCTAGCTCTGTGAATCTGCTCAATTGGCTTAAGTCATATCATGTAATATTTGCCCTTCAGTGCCTGGCTTGCTTCATTCAACATAAGGTCTTCAAGATCCATCCATGTTATCCCATGTGTTAATACTGCATTCCTTCTTACAGCTGAGTAATATTCCATTGTATACCACAGTTTTCTTATCCATTCATCTGTTGATGGACATTTGGGTTGATTCAAACTTTTGGCAATAGTGAATAATGCTGCTATGAACATAGTTGTCCATGTATCTGTTCGTGTCCCTGCTCTTAATTCTGTGTATATACCCAGCAGTGGAATTGCTGGATCATGTGACAGTTCTATAGTTAGCTTCCTGAGGAACGACCAAACTGTCCTCCACAATGGGTGCACCATTCTACATTCCCATCAGCAGTGGATAAGTGTTCCTTTTCTTCCACATCCTGTCCAACACTTGTAGTCATTTTTTTTCATTTTAAAAAAATTTATTGAAGCATATCACTCATACATAAACAAACATACATAACAATATGCGTATAGTGATAGTTGTGAACTAACAAAACAAACATACATAACATCATACAGGGCTTTCATACCTCACCTTACAACCAATAACTTGCATTGTTGTGAAACATTTTTAACTAATGATTAAAGAGCATCCTAAAAATATTACTACTAACCAAAGTATCTTACATTTGGTGTAATTTTCCCCCAATCCAGCCTATTATTATTACTATTATTATTATTACTATATCATTTATACATGACCATACATAAACAGTACATGTGTAGTAAAAGTTGTGAACTTACAAAGCAAACATGCATAACATCTTACAGGGGTCGCATATATCAACCCACCACCAATGCCTTCCATTGTTGTGAGACATATGTTACAAATTATGAAAGAATATTATCATATTCTTACTACTAACTATAGTCATTATCTTACATTTGGTGTATTTTTCTCCCAACCCACCCTATTTTTTTTTAAATATATTTTTATGACATAAGTTGTAAACTTACAAAAACAATCATGCACATGTGCAGAATTCTGATACAACACCCCTCTATCAACACAACATACCATGGTAGAACATTTGTTTTAGATTATGAGATAATAACATCAGACTATTACCAGGTCCATAGCATACATTTGGCACACTTTTTCAATACTCCCCCATTATCAACACAGTACATCTTTGGCATAGTTGCATGAATATTACATTATTACTGTTAACCACAGTCCATAGGTCACTCCAGTTGTATTTTTTCCCATTTCCCATCTCCACATTCACACCACCCTGCAATAGTGATGTACATTTGCTCTAGTTCACAAAGGACACTCTTGCATCTGTACCATCAACCACAATTCTCATCCACCTTTGGGTTTACTGTGTTAGTCAGTCCCTAGATTATTCTCTACCCTTCTATTATCAATTGGCATTTACATCCCTAGACTACCCTTTTCAGTCACATGCCCATTTATAAACCAGCTGTTACTCACTATAATGTGTTACCATTAACTTTTATGGTAAAGTTAATTAAAACTTCTACATACATTAAACATCAGTAGTCCATCTCACTCTGCCTCTTATCTCCTTTAAGAATCCACCACCTACCACCAGGTCTTGAAGATGTTTTCTTACATTTTCTTCTAGAAGCTTTATGGTTCTTGTTTTTATATTTAGGGTTTTTATGCATTTTGAGTAAAATTTTGATTAAGGTGTAAGATAGGGGTCCTCTTTCCTTCTTTGGGCTATGGATATCAAGTTCTCTCAGCACCATTTGTTGAATGGACTGTTCTGCCCAAGCTGGGTGGTTTTGACAGGCTGGTCAAAAATCACTTGACCATAGATGTGAGGGTCTGTTTCTGAACCATCAATTCGGTTCCATTGGTCTATGTGTCTGTCTTTATGCCAGTACCATGCTGTTTTTACCACTGTAGCTAGGTAATATGATTTAAAGTTCTGAAGTGAGAGTCCTCCAACTTTGCTTTTCCTTTTTAAGATGTTTCTGGCTATTCAGGACTCCTTACCCTTCCAAATAAATTTGATAATTGAGTTTTCCATTTATTTTTTAAATGCTGGTGGAATTTTTATCGGGATTGCATTGAATCTGTATATTAATTTGACTAGAATTGACATCTTAATGCTATTTAGTCTTCCAATATGTGAGCACAGAATTTTCTTCCAATTATTTAGGTCTTTTTAAAATTTCTTTCAACAATGAGTTGCAGTTTTCTGAATACAAGTGCTTTACATCATTGGTTAAGTTTATTCCAAAATACTTATGTTTTACCTATCATATTTTATTTTCACCACTCTTTTGAAAATTTTATATATTTTCAAAATATATTATATATATTTTTGATATAATCTTCATTTCTAGTGTCTCTTCCATGCTTCTCTCTGCTGTCTTGTCTTTTCAGACTGTAGCACACCCTTTGGTTTTTCCTGCAAAGCTGGCCTCTTGGTTACAAACCCTCTCAGTTTCTGTTTATCTGTGAATATTCTAAACTCGCCCTCATTTTTGAAAGACAATCTTGCTGGATATAAGATTCTGGGCTGGAAGTTTTTCTCTTTCAGTATCTTAAATATATCATACCACTGTCTTCTTGTCTCCAGGGTTTCTGATGAGAAATTGGCACTTAATCTTATTGGGTATCCCTTATATGTTATGCATTGCTTTTCTCTTCCTGCTCTCAGAATTCTCTCTTTGTCTTTGGCATTTGACATTTTCATTAGTATGTGTCTCAGAGATGGTCTATTCAGATTTATTCGGATGGGAGTACATTGTGCTTCTTGGACATGGATAACTATGTCCTTCAATAGGGTTGGGAAATTTTCTACCATTATTTCTTCAAATACTCCTTCTGCCCCTTTTCCCTTCTCTTTTCTTCTGGGACACCCATTACATATATGTTTGTATGTCTCTTGCTATTGTTTAGTTCCCTGAGACCTTGTTCAATTTTTTCCATTCTTTTCTTCATCTGTTCTTTCAGAGGCCATTTCTTCAAGCTCACCAATCCTTTCTTCTGCCTCCTCAAATCTGCTATTATATGATTCCAGTGTATTTTTTATTTCATTTATTGCACCTTTCATTCCCATAAGATCAGCAATTTTTCTATATATGCTTTCAAATTCTTCTTTGTGCTCATCCAATGTTTTCTTAATATCCCTAATCTCTTTTCCATCTCATTGAATTTATTAAGGAAACTTGCTTGAACATCTATGATTAGTTGTCACAACTCCTTTATGTCATCTGGAGGCTTATCTTGTTCCTTTAACTGGGCCATATCTTCCTGTTTCTTGGTGTGGATTGTAATTTTTTGTTGGTGTCTTGGCATCTGGCTTACTAGACGTACTTATTCTGGGTGCAGTTTCTCTCTTTAGTTTAGGGCTCTCTTACCCTTTTCTCCCTTGCTGGTTGTGTAGTAGGAGCCTAGGATGTAGTTGGTGCTGTAAGCTGTGAAGGCTCCAGCTGCTCTCATTGCCCCAGTGACCAATGAAGCTTCTCCCAACTTTCTCCTTTGGGTAGGGACAGAGCCACAGCCGTGTGTAATAATCCAAGTTGTGCAAGCCTAGACTGTAGTTGTCCAGAGAGACTGATGAAACTTCATGCCACTTTTTCCCCTCCCTGGGGTGGAGATGGAGCTGCAGGTGTGGGCAACAATCTATGCTGTGAGGGTCCAAAATGACTACATGCTCTGGCTGACTTCTGACTATTCAGTCTGTGCCAGCCAAATGTACCTGCAGTTACACTGAGAGGCTGGTGCAGGGCTCACCAGATTCCTCCCTGCTAGAGGTGGGGCTGAAGCCTAGGCTAGGGTTGCAGGCCGATCTGGGTGAAAGCCAGTCCCTACCATCACTGTGATTTTCAGCCAGCCTGGTTTCCCCTCATGCTGGAAGTGGAGTCAAAATGGCACCTACCGGCCTCTTTCCAACTTGGACAGGTTCAAACTTTAGCTGTTCTTAGGGTTATAATTTAGCCAGCCAATTAAACTAATCAGTAGCTGAAGTCGGTGGCCAATCATCTCTTCCTCCCCTGTTTTTGGGAAATGGAGCTTCCAATTCCAGCCACAGAATAGCTCCTGAGGTGGCTTGCACTGCCAAAGTAGGATGATCACCAACCTCTGCAGTGTGGCCTGTATTTTCCTGGAGAGGATTGTGCACATTCCCTGAGCTTCTTCCCTGCCAGAGGTGGGGCTGGGGCTTAGGCTAGAGCTACAATATGATCTGGATGGAAAGAAGCTGGTCCTTACCAGCACTGTGATTTTCAGTCTGCCTGGAGTTTCCAATTCCAGCTGTGGAATAGCTCCCAAGGCGGCTTGTGCCACCAGTGGAGGATGGGCACCGGCCTCCAGAGTATGGAATGCTCTACTTACGAATCTTCTCTGCAGATGGGCAGTCTCCTCCTTCCATTCTTTCAAGGATGTTGCAGGTTGCTCTTCTGGTCTCCTGGAACCCCCAAACAGGCGATTACTAACTTCCCTGCAGCATGAGCTGACTCTAGGAGTTCCTTACTCTGCCACCATCTTGCTGGTTGTCATCATTTGTTTGTTTGTTGTTGTTTTTTAAGATTTATTTATTTTTATTTATTTATCCCCCCCTTGCTGCTTGTGCTGCTGTGTCCATTCGCTGCGTGTCTTTTCTGTGTCTGTTTATCTCCCCCTTGCTGTGAGGTCTTGCCGCATCAGCCCACGGCACCGCGTGAGCCGGCCTGCCCTCACAAGGAGGCGCCAGGAAGCG
>JAQZBX010025862.1:18393-29390 GCA_029593785.1 Cabassous unicinctus | reverse complement strand
TGTTTGTGGGATTGATCCAGTAGAGCAGGGGGGTGGGGGGTGGGAGAAGGTGATGCAGAAGGGAGAAGGAATAATTTTAGAACAAAGTCCTTTAGAAGACAGGAGCAGGTAGAATCCAGAGTGTGAGTGGAAGGGACTCCATTTTCCTCAAGGGGCTAGAAAACTTCACACTGTGCAGGATTGTGACAAACATCTGTGGCCCTGGTAATACCCCCTCAGTCTTTGTGGCAGCCAAAAAATATCCCTATACATTTCCAAACACCCCATGACGGTGCTCCATTGAGAAACAACAGTTTCCTGCCTGCTCCCTCTTCCCTGCCAGCCCCCTTACAACTGGGGAGTCAAGTCTCAGGGCAAGGTAAAAAGGATTCTAAACTGAGAAAGGAACTGAGCAGTCTGCATGAAGGTGAGGTACCAAAGCTCTGGGAACCTTGGGATCAGAACCAGCAGCAGGCAAAGCCCAGGAGTTAAGCTATTCTGTAGGCTACCTGAGAACCATTGTAACTTCCCAGTTGGAGTAGTTGTACCTGACCTTCAGGATTTAAAGGGCCATTGCTCTGCTTCTGTCTATGAGAGAGTAGCTTGTAGCTTCCAGGAAAACAACTAGAAAGCTGGAAAAAATGCACACACATACACAATCTGTTCCAGGGCATCAAAGATGTAATAAAGCATCTAGGATTAGAGAGACCAAGATCCTAGAGAGGGAGGCAGCCCATCTCTGGCCTGTAATACCAAGAAATAAGATGAAGCATAAAAACAGACAATAGGAATTGATCCATGGGGATCCAGATATTGGAGCTATCAGATACAGACTTTCAAACAACTGTGATTAATATGCTCAAGAAACTTAGATGACAAGTTGGAGAATTTCATCAGAGAATTGGAATCTACAAAATGAAATCAATAACCTATTCCAGAATTGAAAAATCCAATAACCGAAAGGACTCTCATGGATCTGTGACCACATTCTCTCAATGTCTATGCTTTGGCAAAAGTATCCACTCTAGATGGATAAGGAAGGAAAAAGGAAAATTAGCCCAGATTCCCAAGAAGCTCCAAATCCTAGCTTTCTCCTCTGTCTTTCTAATATTTGATTGGAGCCCTGGTGATAAAGCCTCCAAGTTAGTTTGAGGTGTGGTTCTCAAATGAATGTCAAAAAAAAATCTTAGGATTTCATGGACATGAGTTAGGAGCCATTGAAGGAGACAAGAGGTTCAAGAGTTTACTTCCTCCTACCTGGCTGACATCAGCTGCTCTGCAGTAATTTATTCTAGCTTCTTTATATACAACATCCAAATCCTCTTTATAGCCTAATCAGTGTGTGGTCTTATTGCCTTGCCTGCAACACCTTTGGGGCTGAGCAGCCACCAGGTTATGAAGCAGCCATTTTTCTTTTTCCCAGATGACACCTAATGTTTTCTCTCAATAAGGGGAGGGCATTGGCCTAGATCCCAAAATGCCTTTCCAGCTCTCTTTTCTCTCCTGCACCACTAGTATCAGCTAGCTCCCTGCAGCAAGGATGAGAGAGTCCCAGAACCCTGTGCCATGGTGCTGTGTGGGCAACACAGGCAGATCCAGCTGCCTACTGGCAGCCTCTCACTGTGAGTCCACTGTCTTCAACCAGCTGGTAACCTGCAGGAACATTCTAAGACTATGTAAACCTCCTTCTTCAGCAACAGGAAGTCTGTGTGAAACGAGGTTTGGGGTGATGCCTGAAAACTCATTGCCAGATACATAGGCTTCAGTTCTCTGGGCTGATGGACCCATCCTTCCCAAGGAGAGGCCTGATATCGTCCTTCCCAAGGAGAGGCTTTCTTTGCCTCTGTGGGATTCCATTTCATCTGTGTTTGGCCAAAACAAGTTTATAATAAATTGCCTGCCTCCAGGACTGGAACTTTGAAAAGGATGAGTGGTGTGGTGGATGGAAGGGCATCACTCTGCAAGACATGAGACCTGAGTCCTACACCTGCCACTGCAACTAACTAACTCATAATGCCATCCTGAGGATGTCCATGCTCTTCCCTGGGCCTCAGTTTTCCTCACCTATGAAGTGGAGTTGGTTTCCCAGTAACCCTCTGGCTCTAACATCCTAGGATTCTATGACAGCTTTACAGGTGGTCCCTGACACAGAGTCAAAACAAAGCTCCAGGGAATCATGATAATGCTAATACTTCCATTTGCACCTTGCTTTACAGTTATTTTGTGATACTCTTTCACCACTGAGTTGAGTCTCCAAACAGTCCTGTGTATTCAATTAAGGGACATACAGAATAAAAAACTTACTTTTCTTATTTCTTACAGGCATATAAAATACTTGGCTTATAAGTTTTACAACTGGATCAGGAAACATAAAACTATATTTAATAAGTACAGTGTACTAAAAATATCCTTTATTGAGAAAGACTGGTAAAAGTAAAAGGGCACCATCTTAAGAATCAGGAGGCCAGATGCTGGTCCCTGCTCAGTGACAGCCTCAGTCACATGGTCTTGGGCAGGTACCACCTCAAACTCACCTTGGTTTTGCCATCTGTGCAATGATGTCTCTAAGTTCTTGGCTCTGCTACTCTGGAATTGTTATGTAGAATAGGTTCTCCCAAAGCTGTGTGGGACTTTCCCTGGTAGATGACGGAGAGGAGTGTTTGTTTTCTTTCGTTTTGTTTGGGCCTGTCCTGCTGCTGCCGCTGCCGTCAATACTATGTGCAGAAAATAAGCCAGAAACCAATTCTGATCAGGCAGATCAGATGCTCATAGCACACAGAGCCAATGGTGAGGAAGATCACAGAGTGGCCTGAGACTCTGTGGCTCTACCCAAAGGTCAAAGAGCAGGTTCAGCATCCTGACTGATGGCCAGTTCCGTCTTCCTGCTGGAGGGACCCCCACAAAAGAATGAACTCTAGATGGCATCCTCCCAAAATAATAATCAGGAAAGTCATCATTTATTGCCCCATGCCCTAAACTGTATGAGTGAAAAATAAGACCCAGAGGTATGCTGGCTTTTGTGACCTCGAGGCTTACAGGCCTTAGATGCACACTCCTGACAGTGAATCTGAGCAGTTACATCCAAGCTCTGCACCCGTAAGCCAGGTTCAGTGTCAAGACCACTTACAAGGGAGTTTTAAAAAGAAGGGCGGCTGGCTGAAGAAAACATAGGGAAGGAAGTACAGAAGTAGAAAGGAGAGAAAAGAAGAAATAGAGGGAAAGAGAGCATGTACCATAGAACAGTAACCCCAAAACATGAGTGTCTGAATAAAGAGAATAAAGGGTCCAGGTAAGTTTAAACAACACTGACTAATTTATCTCCCTTGGAGACTTGCAGTTTGCTATAGCATATTAAAGTCCTTATAAAGTTCTGCAATAAAAATTTTTAAATAAGTTTGATTTAGTCCTATTCAAACTTTTTAACCATAGAACCTAGTTTTCTTGTGATACTTATTAACATCCTTAGGATATATAGTTAGAAAAACTGGTCTAAAGCCCCAGCATGCTGGGGTGGAGAGTATAAAAGGGGAACTAGTCCCTGTTTTCCCTATTGCCTAGTTGCAGAATTTTATAAGATTTGAGCTAAAGGTAATGGGAAAAAATAATTAGTTTTCAGGTAAGTGGTACAGACAGAACCTGCATGGCATTCATTGGTTCATCCACAAGTTTCCAAGGCATCTACTCATGCTGATGCCAGGCTGGGCACTGGGTATACACGGGTGGATCAACCAGACATAACCTCTGTATGCCCAGAGCTTACCTTCTAAACAAGAAGAAAATGACCAAAAATAAGTACACAAACAAATAAAATATAGTATCTGTGAAGCGCAATGAAGCGAAGTACAATAAAGTGAGGTATGCCTGTAGAATTACTAGTTAAACGAGTGGAGCTCCCTGATAAAGTCAATGGGGACACCTGCTTCAGCTGGGATCAGTAGCAAAGGCCTTTCCAAGGAAGTTGCACTTAAGTTTCAATTGAATCAGGCATGATGTGAATGGGGGAAATGGATCAAAACCTGCTTCACAGAGAAAGTGATGGCTGTGGGCTGGGCTTTAAAGCATGAGTAAATTTAGAAGGAGAAAAAGGTAGTCAGCCATGAATTTGAGCAATGTGGAATTGAGCATCTAACATGAGCCATTTATTGAGCTAGAGATGCAAGATCGAGCAAGCCGCACAAGGTCTTGCTTTCCTAGAGCACTCTAGTGGAGAAGGCTGAGAAGCAGCCTAAGAAATAAAGGAATGAGGTCATTTCCAATAGTGAACCATGCTCTGACGAAAACAAAGCAGGGAAATATGAGAGAGAGCAGGTGAGAGGTGGGGACAGGGAGGAAGAGGCGGTGTTGGGGAAGTCAATCAGGGATAGCATCTCTAAGCAGATGGTATTTGAACTGTGATATGAATGACAAAAAGGAGAGGACCGTATTAAAAGCTCTCTGGGGGGAGCAGGTGTAGCTCAGTGGTTTGAGCACCTGCTACCCATATATGAGGTCCTGGGTTCAATCCCCAATACCTCCTAAAACAACAATAACAACAATTAAAGAAAAACCATAATCCTTGGGGAGCAGATGTAGCTCAATGGTTGAGTGCCTGCCTCCCACTTACAAGGTCTCAGTTCAATCCCCCGTACCTTCTAAAAAAAATGTTGTCTGGGGAAAATGTATCCCAGGAAGAGGAAACTGCAAGACCCCTGGGGCAGGGGTGAGTCCAGCATGTTCCAGAAACCCAGGGGAAGTGTCCTGAGTAAAGCAGGCAGCCTGAGCCATGACAAGGAGGGGAGAAAGCCAAAGTCTAGTTTAAGGCAGGCTTTGGCTAAAATAGAGCCCTCAAGCACTGAAGCGGAGGGTGAGAGTTTGGAAAAGTAGGCCATGGCCACATTGCAGAGGAACTTGAATGTCTGTTTTCCATGACCACACACAAAGTTCTGTTCCTCTGCATGGCACACTCCCACTGGCACACCCAGACTTTTATTATTATCCATCAAACTTCTGTCAGGGGTAAGAAACTACAATAGTTTGTGGGCAACTATGAAGAACATTTTAATACTGACTAACATAACAGAAATTGTTTCTTGTGCCCCAATATCCACTCTCCCCTTCTTCCTTGGTAATATGCCATCAAATCTGGGGAAAGAACATGACTAATTTCCCAAGCTTCCTTGTGAAAGCTCAGCCATGTGACTAAATTCTGACCAATGGCATGTAAGCAAAAATAATAAAGTCAAATTCTGGGAGGTATGCTTAAAGGGAGAGGGTGTGTACTCTCTTCCCTGCTCCCTCCACTCCCTGCCTGGCAGTGAATAGGATAGCTGGCTTTCCATCCTGAATCATGAGGTCAGGGATCTCCCCTAGGGATTGTAAACAGATTGCTGAAAGAAGCCTGAGTCCCAGAAGACTACAGAAGATCTATACCAGCCATAAACTGCCTACATGTAGGATTTCACTTGAGAAATAGACTTCTCTCTTACGTAAGCACTGTTTCTTTTGGGTCCAAAAGCTGGATGCTCTCTAATACAGCCACTTACTGTAGGCTGCAGCAATGGAAAAGATAAGCCTATTGGAATGAAAACGAACAAGAATGTGTGTATTATAAAGATAACTTTGAATGTATCATGTATATCATATATATGTATATTTTAAGGCGAATCTTTCATAAACTTCAAATCTTTTAAGTACTATTTATCACAGGTTAATTGCAACACAACTCACAATAGATCATAGCACATCATTTGTGTCATGACACTAAGGCAGATAGCTCCACTTGAAGTTCAATTTGGTGAGTCCTGGCAGCAGGGGACAACTGCCATCATACAGATCAGCTGGAACTGAAGTCCAATAATAAATCATGTGCTGCCTATAAAAAGAGACATGGCCTGTGGATGAATGTCAGTTTCTTATAAAGCTAAATATAATCACCATATGACCCAGTAATTCCACTTCTAGGTATTTGCCCAAGGGAAATGAAAACATTTGTTCAGACAAAGACTTGTGCATGAATGTTCAGAGAAGCTTTATTCAAGTAGCCAAAAACTGGAAACAGCCCAGATACCTATCAACAGGAGAATGGATAGACAAAGCATGGCACATATAATGGAATGATTCTCAGCAACTAAACTATTGATATGTACTACATCATGGTTGACTCTCAAAACCACTGCGGTGACTGAAAGTAGCCAGGCACAAGAGAATACATGGTAGATGATCCTATTTATATGATATTCCAGAACAAGCCAAACCAATCTATAGTAACAGAAAGCAGAGCAGTTTTTGCCTATGACTATAGGTGGTTACTGACTGCAGCTGGACACAAAACTTTCTAGGATGATGGAATTGTTCTCTATCTTAATTGGGATGATTTAGCAAGTGTATACATTAGTCAAAACTCATCAAACTATGCACTGAAAATGAGTGCATTTTATTGAACATCATTTTATTTCAATAAAGTTGATTTTTAAAGTTTAAAAAAAAATGCCAAGCTAAATAAGATAAAGTGCTTTAAAGAAAGAAAGCAAATTGTGATTTAAAATCTGAGTCCCAGATTTAATGTCCAAAGGGCAGATGCTCTGAATTCTGTGTATTTGCTTTTTAAAGCAAGCTGCTCTGCATACGGGCACTCTAGGTAGCTGAGCTCTAGGAGGAGAAGCAGTAGGGATTGAATTCCTGAAAGCACAGTCCCAGGAGCTGTGAGTGGAAGACAGGGAGCCTACCAGGGAGTGCAAGGAAGGGCCAGGCTCGTTTGCGACTGCGCATGAGACACCTCCTTGGGCAGTGCTTCTCAAATGATCTGTGCTGAAGGGCCCCGTGCTTCTTGGGCTTGTTTGTTTTGTGAAATAAAAAATAACACGTGCTAGAGGTCACAGCAGTGTCAGATTACTATGAAAGTTTCTAAACGTTTATTCTCCCTGTATGTGCCTGCCTCCTCGCAGATCGTTAACAACTGTTCATCGCTCTGCCCTCGAGGATTCCCGGAACTGCTCAGGGGGTGCACTCTGGACGAGACTGAGGTCCCCTAGAAGCAGGCAGAGGCAGGAGCCAAAACCATGCCGGCGATAAGTGTGAACGTGGCCCTGTTTGCAGACAGTGCACGATGAGGTCTGAGGAAATGTGCTCACAAAGATTCCTGAGTAGGTGCATGAGGCCAACAAAATACTGTTTTGGAATGATTAATCTGGCAGCAGACACAGGATGGTGAGGAACGGACAGGCCTGCCTCACGGGGACGGATGAGAATGTTGCAACGAACCAGGTGGGGATGTTAATGGGAACTGGAATGATGACAGTAGCTGTGGGACTGGAAAAGAGGGAGTAGAGGCCAGAGGGCCACAAAAGGAAGGCTCAGCAATGACTGGTGACAGGTTGGAGAGAGGGGTCAGGGGGAGGATGACAATGTCAGAGACAGGCATTCCGAGGATGAGGAGGAAAGCGAGGAAGTGTGTGTCTGGGGACACCACCTGCTCTGGGAGGTAGGAGGTTGGCTCGGAGGTGTGCCAGAGCTCCCTCCACCTGCCAATCTCCCAAGGGCCGACTCTGCCTGCCCTGGCCTCTTGCCCAGCAATCCCTGACCCACTGCCACCCATGGTGCTATCCACAATGAGAGATACAGGGAGACAAACAGAGGGAGTGGGAGAAAGCTCATGCTTTCATATGTGCCATTTTCTGTGCCTGGCATGCCTGCTTCCTCCCACCCATACTATAACTCCTTCTCACCTTCCACGCCCAGCCCAGGTGCCACCCAAAGAGGAATGAATCACCCCCTCCTGTGCACTGCTATGGCACAACAAGTGTGTTACGGCACACCGGTTGCATCATAGGACAGCTGTGCGTATGTTGGTCTGCCCTGCTACAGTGCAGGGTCACCATAGGGGTTGTGTCCAGCGGCTGTTCCAACTACCCTTCACCCAGTGCCCGATTCAAGTGACTCTGCTCAGGAAGCAACAGATACAAAAGAAGGGAGAGCACACAGAAGGGAGAGCAGAGGTAGGCAGAGCAGTCCTGTGAAATGGGCTCTGCAAACCTTGAGGTGAAAGAGAGCCACAGGTAACATGAGATTGGCTTCACTCTTTCCTCTGATACAGGTACGCTTACCACTATTTGAAATGTGAAACTTCCCCAATCCCAAACATTTTAGAGACTCTTCTATGAATGAAAAAATAATAATTGGCAGGCCACTGGGGTGGAAAGTATTCTACAGGTTTAGCCGAGAGCAATCTCACCGTAAAGCCAAGGAACTGGGTTGATGCTGGATCTGACCAGTGAAGTGGGGAGTCATCACCTTTGTTGTGAGAATAAGAATCAAAGGAGAAGCTGGGTAATCTGTCAGATCTACTGGTGCCAAAGTCATTTCAGACAGTGACTTGGCATTACTGCAGAGAGGTGGAATTATCACAGGCCTGATGACTAGTAGCCCGGGTTTATGTGGAGTTTCCCATACCCAGGGGAGGGGAGTAGTCAGTCAGTACAACCATGGGTTATGGCCCAGTCCATTCTGATTGGTCAGTGCACCTGCCATACAAGATGCTAAACGTTTTGGATATCACTTCTGCCCATAACCCCTAGCATAAGGAATTACCACAATGATCTTCTAATATACTTGGCTTTTCCAATCCAGAGAAGAGGCTTCTGCAGCACAGAGACGAAAGGGATTGGACTGAGGTCTGGTGGAGAATTAGAACAATGAGGAAGGGGAGTTATCTTGAAATCAGGAATTCCCTGGAATGTGAGATTTTCAGTGCTAAAACTGGGAGAGTCCAAGGCAAACCAGGACAGTTTGTCACCCTAGTTGGAAGGAAACTCAGCGATCATTGCCCAACCTCTCTGTCATAAAATATAGTCCCAAAGGGAGCAAGTGACTTGCCCAAGTTCACACAGAAGCCAGGAGCAGGGCTGGGACTGGAGCCCAGGTCTCTGACTTGCCTTGCCATGCCCTTTTCCTTCATAGTATTTTCTTTCAGCATCTCTGGACCTTTGCTTTTTTCATTTCCACGACTACAGCTACCTGTTTGGGACCTCCCCAAGAAGGGGATTTTCAAACTGCTCATTAGCTGCTAATTGTTAGATAGCTAATTAACTGTCCATGCTTCTACAGACAGAAGAAAGTCCAAGCGAAGGGTCCCTAAGAGAGGAGTCACTTGCAGGGCAGTGCCTCCTGCCCTCCCCAGGCAGACAATGCCTCCAGAATCCTTTTTGATGTGCTCTCTGTCAGCCTCTGTGGTCAGTCAGAGTAAAGAATTGTTCCCACTCAAGCTTGGACCAGGGGGTTTGCTTCTCTCTCTTCCCCTTGGGCCCAAAACATAAACATCAACAAAGCCTCAAAAGGAATAAAATCCTCTTGCTGTGCTACTCTTACTATACCTGGGAGAGAGGGGGTAGAACAAATGCTCAAGTAGGAAAATTCAGTGATGAATTTTACAGAGCTCCTCTGTCCACTTGAAGCATCTTAGGTTTTCATCTCTCCTCACACCTTAAGGACCGAGCGGTTAAGTCAGCAAGTGATTCTCTACCCAACCCAAGCTTTGAAAGTAGTGGTCTGAGAGTTCAAGGCCCTGGGGTGAAGTCTTCTGCTTGGAATGTGGAAATGGATGCTACCAGAAGGATGATAAGATCAAGATGACAGATGGATAGCTATACCTCCATACACTGGAAAAGCAAGCTTACAGAAAATGAGCAACATCTTATCCTACCTCTCCTAAGCCCCAAGCTGTCTGTTTACACATTTTCTGTTTTTGCTCTTCTCAAGCCTGAATATGCCCAGGAATGTCACATCCTGGTCTTTACATGACCACCTCACATCAGAGTGGCAGCCGTTGCAATGTCCCAACTCCCAGAATGATGTGGCATCGCTGCCAGAGTCAGGCAGGAGTGAGGGTATTAGACAGCAAAATCAGCCTCGTGCTGCTTTCTCACAGGATCACAAGGTTTGGTGTACGTAAAGGCTCTTGACATGTAATTGATTGTCCAGTTTGGTGAATGACAAAACCAGAGGAGTAAGACCACTATAACAGTGATTCTACTCTCATCACTTTGAAATTGATAAAAGCCTTTTTAAAAATATCCTTGTGAGGGAAGCAAGGCTGGTCAAGTTCAGAGAGTGGAACCACCGAAGGTCACAGGACTGATGAAGGACAGGCAGGACTAGAAGCCAAGGCGTTGGAGTCCAGCTGCAGTGCTTCCCCCATCCCACAGAGGGTCCCTCCTTCAGAGGCGGATGCCCTCGTTAATCCGTCGTGCAGACTGATAAACTCACAGGGGCTTTTCTGAAAAGCTGAGGTGGAGCTGATACAACAGGGAAGTCGGTGTCCAGCTTAAGTCCTAGCTCTGCCACTGATGACCTGGATCAACTGATACCACTTAAACCCTAAGCCACGGTGTCTAGTTATGAAATGAGGATAACAATGCCGATATTGTAGAATTTTCTTAATGCAGATTAAATGTAATAAGGTCTGGGAGACAGTAGAGAACAGTGGCTGAGGCCCATGGCTGTGGCGTCAAATCCATGTGGATTCAATCCCCAGGTTTGTCACTTACTAGCTGTATAAGTCTCGTCACTTGACCAAGTCACATTACCTCTCAGTTGCAGTTTCTTCATCTGTGAAATGGGGGTAAAATTAGTACCTGCTTCCTAGGGCTCTGAGGATAAAACAGGATAATGTGTGTAAAATAGCTTAGTGCAGTGCCTGGCACAGAATAGACATTGATAAATATTTGCTGAATAAATAAATGAAATGATTGGTGAGGCCAGGACACGGGAAACAATCTACCCGTCTCCAAAGCTAGGGCTCTTAACTTTTATGAAATGCTGGTTCCCAAACACCCCCCACCAGACAACTGGGGTAAGAGGTGCTCTTGAAATTTCTGGGTGATTCTCCTCAAAGCCCCAAGTGTCCAGGCCACTGACTTACTTACTTGGATGTGTCACAAAGGCCTTCACAGAGAAAGAACTTGGGGCAGGAATGAAACCGCCGTCCTAGAGGCAGGTCTCCACACGAGGGAAGAAGTGGGCCAGCAAAAAAAAAAAAAAAAAAA
>JAQZBX010025862.1:0-18293 GCA_029593785.1 Cabassous unicinctus | reverse complement strand
AAGTCAGGACTGGAACCCAAGTCTCCTGACTTCCAGCCTCGGGCTCCCTGCCACGGCCTCCCTAATTACACAGGCTTTCAAAATCATTAGGGCACAGAAGCAGTTCAGCACTAAGCTTTTGAAATCCGCCACAGTCCCTCCCACAGTTCCTCTTGAGGACAAAATCACTCAGGGAGAAAAATGTATTAAAAAGTCTTTTGAAATGGCAGAGGAGGGTGTTCCCTCAAACAGGGAACTTCTAAGAGCAAGAGTTGAAAGCCTGGGTTTAATCAGCAGGTAAACCGGGCTCTACCTCTTAGGACAGTTTTTTCTTATTTGGTATTGGGGACGGTGGAACTGTCAAGTTTATGAGCCTGATCCTCGCAGATAATTGCATTCCCAGTGTCTCTGCAGCCATGCCAAAGGTGTGGCAGGCCTCAGGCAGCCTCACCAGTTTGGAGAAACAGGTTGCTCTGATCCTCAATCAAGTTTATTAGGAGGTGCCCCGCCCACCCCACCCATGAATTCCAAACAAGGGCTCCCTTCTCACTGTACTTCACAACTAGGTCACAGCCTGGCTGGGCAACGGATTCTGGAACTTCAGAATGTCAGAGCTGGGCAGGGTTCAGAAATGCTCTGAGCAAACTTCTTACCTCTTGACTTAGGAAACTGAGGCCCAGGGAGGGAAGAGACCTGTCCAAGGTCACACTATGGGCTCAAGTTTAAGAGTTTTGGCCATTTGGCCTGTATTATATCTCTTTGAACCTTAGAGCTGTGGCCTGAGCAGTTCAAATAACAAAGCATCTGATAAAGAAGCCAGGACTCCAGGTCAGCAAGGAAAGAGAAGAAAAATCACGCAGCCCATGCCTAGTAACCGACCTTCTAGGAGCACTTACCAACCCAGGAGGCTCCATCCCCTGGCGCACAGGTATTCCAGTGCATGCAGCCAGGTGTTACACAACATGAAGTCTCGCCTATTTCAGTACACAGTTACCAGAAAGAGAAGGGAACCTATGTGCTAGTATCTCCTCGCATCCCTGAAACTGGAATCCTGGAACAGTATGTCAACTGAAGAAGGAATAGCTTAGATTGCCATAGGAAACATGTAAATCAGATGCAAAGGAAGACACCCCAAATTTCAGAATTAAGAGGCATTACTAAGGAATTTCTTCCTTTTGAGGTAATTTAATTAAAATGGTAGGCATACCTATCCATCAGCCATATATGATCTAAGCCCCCTCTCAATTAGAGGTGGAGTGGTCATCACCATCCCTGAATCCTCAGGATTGGGGAATAAAATATGGACTAGAGTGGACTTACTGGTATTCTGCTGTAGACTTATTGTGATTCTAGCAATGAAAGAAATTATATCACTGATGTGGAGACAGTGGCCACTGGAGGTGCTGAAGTCAGGGAGAGGGAAAAAAAGGTGTAATATGGGGGCATTTTCAGGACTTGGAATTGACCTGAATGACATTGCAATGGCAGATACAGGCCATCATATATCCTGCCATAACCTAGAGAATTGAGTGGGAGAGAGAGTAAACTACAATGTAAACTATAATCTATGCTTAGTGGCAATGCTCCAAAATGTGTTCATCAATTGCAATGAATGTACCACACTAAGGAAAGAAGTTGTTAATGTGGAGAAAAGTGGGAGGTCTGGGGAGTGGGGCATATGGGAATCCCTTATATTTTTTTATGCAACATTTTATGTAGTCTAAGTATCTTTGAAAAATAAATAAAAAATATATTTTAAAAAATGGTAGGCATAGTTCTCTGAGAAAATATAGTGCAGGAAATGAATAATCTATAGATTAAGTCCTCAAAGTTTGCTTGTATTGAGTCATTTGCTTTTGTTGGGATTTGAGTTTGGGGTTAGGGGATTTTCTTGTTGGTTTGTTTTGGTTTCAGTTGCCAGGGGTAAGGTCCTACCCTGATATAGTCCTTGGAAGGGTCCAGTTAAGCATAAGCCAAACAACAATGAAGGAAGGAAAGAAGCGAGGGAGGGAGAGAGGGAGGGAGGGAGGGAGGGGGATGTGGGTATAGGAACCACACACAGGATAATCCAACAAATGCTGTTTTTAATGTAACCTTCAGGAGTTGCTGATACAAGAAAGCTTTTTGTCTCAAAGAACAAAAGATAGTGCAATGCAACAAATATTTATTGTGTGCCTTCTGTATGCAGGGCACGGTGCTAAGTATTTCACATTGACTACCTTTTGAGCAAGTAATCTTCATCAGTTCCATTTTGCTGGTGGGGTAACTGAGGATTATAGAAATTTAATAACTTGCCTAAGAAAATGCAAAGCTGGGATGACCTAGGCCATCTGACTTCAGAGCTTGTGTTTCTCAAACCATTATGTTCTGCTAGCTGCCAATCTAAAGAGCTTCTTGTAATTTAATTAGTGCCCTGGGAAGAGGTAATTTTTTCCCACAAATTAGCAGGAAATAATCTTCAAGTTCAATATGTGTTATTGAGTAATAAGGTTTGGCTCTTGATGTGGTTCAGGGAGGTGGGGATTCTTCATCCAACAATCACAGGTTCATGCATTCAAATCTGTATTAGCACCACATATACCAGATTCCGTGCTAAATATAGGAAACGTAGAAAGAAGAGGCGCAGGCTCTGCCCTCAGGTAGTTCCCAGTCTAGTAGAGGGAAACAGGCTTGTTTATAAGTTACCACAATTCAATCTGATAGGGCAGCAGTAGGTACATGTGCTCCATCCTAGGAACACCAGAGTGGACGGGACAGTGTAATATGGTTCTTTAATTTCATGGATTAAACAGTTAGAGAGGCCTGCGATTGAACCCTGGCTCCCCCATTTAACTTGACAAGTGACCTGGGAAAGCTCCTTAGCTTTCTGAACTTCTGTTTTTATCACTTTTTAAATGTCGACAGAAAAATAGTCCACACCTCACCCTACTGTTGTCAGGATGGAGTGATATGGCTACTCCAGCACATGGTCTAGTGCAGAATAAGTGCCAATGAATGGAAGCCGTTAGGGAAGACCTGTCTGAGAATCAGGTGTGGCTCTGCACAAGACTTGCAGGAAGTGGAATCAGAAGGTGGTCATCTAGAGGAGGACATTTCAGGAGAGACTTTGGACAGGAGTAGAAAGGGGTTATCAACATGCTCAGGGAAGGGAAGTGTGCTACCATGGCAGAGGAGAACCAAGATAGAGCTGGATTGTAGAAGTAGAGATAAACATACAAGGAATTCATTGCAGCCTTGTTTGTTAAGGAAATGAATGGATGGGTGGACATTTGAATGAATGAATAAATATAAATAAATGGAAACAATCTTAGTATCCATTTAAAAGAGACTGGCTAAAAATTCTGCTATAACTATGTAATGGAACACTGGACATTTATATGCACTTACATGGAAAGAAATATGCAGCATAGTGTTAAATTAAAAAGCTAGTTGCAGAAGAGTGTGTTAAAATTATCTGAAATTTCCAAATTCATAAGCAACAGTGGCGAAATTTTCACCAAACTGTTTCTAGTAGTTACCTCTGGGTAGTAGAATTAAAGGGTGATGGTAATGTTTCACTTTCTATTCTACATACTTCTTTCATATTTGAATTCTTTATAAGAGGTATTATTTTTATAGTAACATTTTAAAATTAAATTTCTATACCCTAAAGGAGTTGAACAGGATAAAAAAAGAAGTGGCTATTGGGAGACCAGTGGTTACCTATTTTTAAAAAGTGGTTTTGATGGCCGAATAGAAAGAGGAGATTAAGGTGAATGATTAGAGGTAAAAAGTGGAGTTAGTGAAGGATAGCTCTTCTTTGCCTGTGTGTTAAATGGAGGAGAAGGAGCTAGGAAGAGAAGAAACGGGGGTGCTGTGGATGCCCTGAAAGAAGGTCCAGGGAGAGAGAAAGGAAGAATAAGATTAGTCCAGTGGAAGGGACACAATTGGTGTGGGGAGGGAAGGAGGAAGGGAGGGAAGGAGGGAGGAAAGGAGGGAGGGAGAGAGGGAGGGAAGGAGGGAGGAAAGAAGGAAGGAAGGAAGGAAGGAAGGAAGGAAGGAAGGAAGGAAGGAAGGAAGGAAGGAAGGAAGGAAGGAAGGAAGGAAGGAAGGGAGGGCGGGTGGGCATTATTAATCCTGAGAGTTCTGAGAAAATGGTAGGTGGCCTCAGATTTATCAGTAAAGTGGGTAGGAGGTGGTTTCCTGAGATTAGGTGAGGTGGAGTTGGGTGGTGGTGAGTTTGGGTTGGAGGGTGGAGGAGATTAGAGGACCTGATTTCCGATTGCACTCAGAAGGGGTGGGGAGTTCCTCCACCTTATTAATCCCCAGCTAAGCCCTTCCAGCTGGCAGAACCAGACGGCCCTCCCATTCCTGGACCCCTCATTCCACGTTTCCAGGCTTCCTTGTGCCAACCCGCTCTTGGCTTTCTCCAGCCACGGACTCTTTGTTTTCTGTAGCATCCCTGGGGATGTGAAGGTGAGGAAGGGCAAGAGGGTGGGTGGCCTGTGGCTGCAGCTACTAACAATGCTGCTTCCGGGTATTTTGTCCCTGGTGGAATAGGACTTTAAAAAAAGAGAGAGAGAGGAAGAGTGGTTGAGGCTCTCTGAAGTATACTAGAAGTGCCTGAAGGTCCTCAGAGCCAAAGTCTTTCTTACTCCCTGGGTCTGCTAGAGATTATCAGATCGTGTGTCCTGATCTTTCTAACTGAAACCATAACCAGCAACTCATTAGTACTGATGATTTCATTACTGCAGAAATCATCCTTAGCAAATGGTACTTGGAAGAAAGAAGGAGAGAAGGAGGAGGAGAAAAAGGGGTGGGGGGAGAAATGAGATTGGGGAAGGAGATGGCACTTACAAGTCACCAAATCTCAGAAGGAGGTGAAGGGGAGCAGGTATAGCTCAGTGACTGAGCACCTGCTTCCCATGTGCAAGGTCCTGGGTTCAATCCCTGGTACCTCCAAAAAGGAAAAAAAAAAAAAAAAAAAGGAGCAGGAGACAAGCAGAATGTGTGCCCTGGGACCAAACTGGAGAGCTTTGGTTATTGGACAAAGAACTTCAGTTCTTTTCCTCAAGCAACGAGAAGCCGTGATGAGTGGTAGGAGCCTGAGTTTCCACTGCTGGGGACAGGTCCCTCCTCTCTTGCTGGAGGCCAGCTCAGGGGAATGACTGGCATGCACACACTTCCTACTCCACACTAGCCAAAGTTTGTTCAGGAGGAGCCCCCACCCCTATTTGGGGACATAAGGCAGATAACCCTGCTGGGCTGGACAAGAGGTTGTCTATACCAGATGAAGTTCAGTTAAGATGCAAGAGATCAGCTGACAATCATCAGCACCCAAAGACAGCGATACTGGGACCTCTTCACCCCTGTCATGAGCCTCAGAGTTCTGCGGGCTAACGGCAACAAGAAAAGAAGATCCTGAGGGCTTAATATCTAAGAATGCCAGAGCTGGAAGAAATCTTAGAGATCTTCCAGACAGAATTCATCACTTCCTCCTCTCTGTCCCTGTAGCAACTTTTGCCCACAGTGTGCTGTATTAGAATGGACTGCCACGGATCTATCAAAAAAAACATGTTTCATTACATTGTCAGTGCCTAACACAGCTAGGACAGGATAGGTTCAGCAAATGCTTATGAGTGTTTGCTGAGTCTAGTCTGAGCCCCTCGTTTTCCGATGAGAAAAAATGAGTCCATAAGATCCAACCCAAGCTACTAGCCTGTTCAGGCTAATAATATGCTGCCCAAAGATTTAGCTCAAGCCCATTGGGTTCAAGCCAAAATATGAGGGTCTTCCACAGTTTACATGAAATGGAGAGAAATAAGTTCCAACAGGGCAGGAGCAACTACATTTTGGAAGCACTGTTATAAACAAAAGAGACACGAGTATCTGGCCAAGGAGGCCAGAGTCTCAAAAAGACACTCTAAGCACAAGGTACAATGTATGAGTTATCACCTTTCCTTTTTGCATTAAGAAGTGCCCCCATCTCCTCCCCAAGAGAAGTGAATGGCCCTTTGACTCTTCTCAAAGGTGTTGATGAAGCATCTTAATTAGGGTTAAGTGTCAAGCTGAGTGGCTGAGCTAGGTTGCAAGGATTAACCCTTTGTACAACAGCCTCTGAGCTTTCCTCAGAAAGAAAGGCAAAATCCTTAAAATATTTGGAATAAGATTTGCCAAAGTGTTTCCTCAGAACTCTAGTCCCTAGATGTGTTCTTGGAAAGAAAAAAAAAAAGGCTCTATGGCCAAGACAGATGGATAAGTGCTGCATGCTAAAGCCCCTCCAGGGGGCTTAAAGGCACTGAGAAATCCTGCAGTGAGGAAACAGGTTGAACTTTGTTTAACCCAGTATTTCACAAAAATATGTCACCAGGGAACACTTTGTTCTATGTAAGACTTAGGACAATGGCTCTCAGACTTTTTTGTTCACTGAAAGTACACTTTCACGTTCTAGAATTTGGGCCGCGCACTTGAAATCGGTAATACATGCAAGGTGCTGCGGTTCAGAATATGTGTGGTGTGCTTGGCTCTACTGTTTAACAAGGTCTCCCAGTGGGACTGTCAGAAGTGCACGGTCTACCCGGTACCTTTCAGTCGTGTGTCAAAAACTGAATTGAACTTAGCTTTTCCCTGACAACGCTCTCTTTCAAAATCCCCAAACCAATTTGCCTCCTCTTCCAGAAACACCTCCTCCTCCTGGTAAAGCTTTGACATCACACCATGCCTCTTTGCAGCAAGCTGACCCTGATCTGCAGAACATCATGCAGTCCACTCTGCTCAGAGCCTCTTCAACAGGCATTGTTGCAATAGTGTTATCTGCAGTGGAAGCAAAAATAAACTTTGCATACATGGAAAAAAGTTTGGCAGCATATCTGTGAATGATTTAAACCATGTAGGTTGAGGACATGGGCCCTGGAACTGGGACTGTTGGGAAGAGGCATTCATACAAGGTTATCTCAGGGTTGGCCCTTGATTCTCAAGAGGCATGGAGGGCTGGTGGGGAGGGGAGCAGGGCTGTCAGACCCCTGGAAGTCAATGAACAAAGTCCTCCAAAACAGAGATTAAAGAGTAGTTTGTAAATCCCATTTCAATATTTAAGCAACAAATTTCACTGAAAGCATTTGATTACATGCTTATGGCTTATTTTTTAAAGCAACTTGCCAGAAGAATAAGGTAACCCTTAATTAATATTCATTAGGGAAATCATGACATCAGACAGGAGCAAGGACCCCTGGATCTTCTTCCTGGCTCTGTCACTAGATTGAACAAGCCTTGTCATTTCTCTGAGCCTCAATTTCCTGAGCAGTAAAAAAATGGGTTGGATTTGGAACGGTTTAATGCCAATATTACTCTGATTCTAAAAGGATGCAAAAAATAGTTCTAAAGAAAAATTAACATATAAAAATTTAAATGAAGGGCTGTGAACAAAATAATTGTTTAATTTATTAACATTTATTTGAAAACTAACAACAGGCCAGATGTTGTTCTAAGCATTTTACATGTATTATCTCATTTAGTCTTAATGACTTAACACGTGGTAGGTGTTATTATTACCTTGTTTTACAAATAAGGACACTGAAGCTTAGAGAGATGAAGTGGCTCCACCAGAGTAATAGTGATAGTCAGTGGTGGAGCTGGATTCGAATGCAGCCGCCTGACTCCAGAGCTGCTAGGCTGTAGGTCTTCCAAAACACCAGGCATGAAAGTTTACAGATGCTGGTATGTGCATCATTTTGTATGTGTATATTTATATATGCTGCTGTATTTCATTGTGATATTTATATGTGCTGGTATATTTCATCGTAGATTTGTGTGAAATACAAATCTAGGAAAGAAAACACAAATACCTCAAGAGGGAAGATTTCTAAAAGGGACTGCCGCAATAACAAAACTAAACTGTCCAGTCAGAGCAGAGGACTAGAATCTGTTTCACGTGTGCCCCAGCAGCCTGACATGTTGATCCCAGGGCTGGTATGTTGCACGGAAGTTTCCGGAGCCAGCTTCAGGAAGGAGTGAGGTAAGCTTGCAGGGTTAGCCCCAAAGGGAGGAAGCTGGCAGGCATCCAGAGGGAGATGAGGTGAGACTGACAGTGGAAACTTAGAATCCGAGTGTCTCCAGGCCACTAGGCAGCCTAGACGTCACCCCATCCACCCTCCCACCCAAAGCAGGCATTCTCTCTATAACGCCCTGGCTGGTGCTTACCGAGCCTTTGCCTGAGCATTCCCAGAGACGAAGCTCACGCTGCTTCTCAGACAGACTGCTCTATTGCTGGACACTCAAAGATATTAGGAAGATTGGTTCCTTTCAAAGAAACAAAATATGCCGTGTGGTGATCTCTTCCACAGGCCCCAACTCCTTCTCCAGGGAACCCAAAATGACATTTGACCCTCTTTCCTGCAGCAGAGCTTCGTGAATTAGAAGACTCACTGAGTCTTTTACCTCCAAGCTAAATGGACTGGCTCCTGCAAACATTCCATATGAGGCAGATTTTGACCCATCACCATCTGAATCACTGTCCTGTGGGCATTGTCAGACTGGGCAAGGTCCACAACTTACTAGCCTCGGTGTCCCTTAGAAGCCCTAACCCAAGGCCTGCTACATGCAGGTGGGTACAATGTGATTATTTCAATGGAATTGAACAAGAAAACGGCAAGAGGAAAATATGGCACAAGGTGAGAGCCTGGGTCCTTGACAGCATTGCTTAGATGGGCCTCGGGCTCTGTTGGGAGGAGCTATTTACCAGGATGCTCCAGCTGGGGTATGGGGACACTGGGTCCTGCCCAAGTCTTGAAGAGGGTGTTTTGGGGATCACCATTATGGCCCCAGCGCCCAGCCCAGGTCTTTGCTCACTGCAACTATCTCATAAACATTGAACATTGAACGGTGCTTATTGCACAGCCACTATGTGCCAAGTTCTTCAGTGCCTTACACAGACTACCTTACTCAATCCTTACAACTCCATAATTAAAGTATTAATATACCCATTTTACTGTTGAGGAAACTGAGACTCCTAAAGCTTAGGAAACTTGCCCAAAGTGACTCAGCTATTAAGTGGAAACGTCATGATTCAAACCCAGACCTCCTATCTCTAAAGCCCAAGTTTTTAACTGGGTCATATTACCTCCTGAAGGAACAAAAAGGAAAGGGAGGCAGATAGAAAGACAGGCAAAAAGACAGGGAAAAAGAAAGTACATGTAAAACAGCCTTGTGAGCTACAAAACTCTCCATCTCAGGAAGCCATATGACCCTGCTGATAGAAGGGCCCTCTCGAGACCAGTCACACCCCAGTTTCCTAAACTGGGAATCAGGGGGTGAAGATACCAGATTCCAATGTCCCTGCTGCTGCCTCTTGGCAGGTAGAGACTGCTTTGGGGTTGAGGTTCCTAACTCTGGAGCTCCCTGCCTTCGTGAGCACTAGGAGACACTCATCTCTTTCTCCAGCTAAAGGTTGTCAGGCACAGCCTTGCCCTCATCCATGCCAAGACACCCAGCCACAAACACCAAGGGCCAGCCCAGGTGGCATCCCCTCCTCCACCCCAGGCATTTCTTCCAGGCCCTGCCAGCTTTTGCCCCAACTCAGGAACCAAGGGCTTTACAGGACATGTGTCCTGTGCCCGGCTTTGTGCCTGATGCCTGCCCTAAAAGAAATCAAAGTGGGAACCCAGTGTTTCCGGTGTGCATACACTAATGAGGGCCGCTGAGCTCTGGAGGCCACTTTGGACAAGGTAAGGAGCCAGTGTCTGTGTTCAGGAGGCTTGTGCTTTCCAGCCCATTCTCTTCAATGCATCCAGAGCCATCTTACTTAAAAAGCCAACAGAATCTCCTCACTTTCCTGTTCTTCTGCTTGAAACTTTCCTGGCTCTCCACTGCATTTAGATTATGATCTAAACTCCCTCCAGGCCCTCCAGGTCTGGCTCCTGCCCACCTCCCCAGCCTCACAGCCCTTGTTCCCACTGCCTCAGGTGTCCCCTTGTCCCTCTGTCCACACGTGCTCTCTCATGCTGCTCCTTGGTCCAACTCTTACTCTTCCCTCAAGTCTGCACCTATGCCTCATGACCTCCAGGAAGCCACCCCTCAACCCTGGGCCAGGTTATTCCTCCTTATCACAAGCTTTCTAAGCACCTCTACTCTTTGATTGTATGATTTTAATTATTTGCTTAAAGTCTATCTTCCCTGCTGGAGTCTATGCTCCACAAGGGCATGGACTGTGTCTGTTGTTCACCATCGTCTCCCCAGGGATGTAGTAATCATGGAAAAAAGAGTGGAGGATTCCGTAGGCATTACAGAATCTGCAGTCAGTTATGGGCTTCAGGCAACTCACTCTCACTCTCTAGACCTCCATTTCACCAATGTAAAATGAGGCAGGTGGGCTGGATAACCTCCGATGTCTCTTGCCATCCTAAGGTTCTAGGTTCAACAACTTGAGAACACTTACAGTGAAGCTCAGTCCCGAGAAAAATAATCTTAGAGCAATACCTCCACTAAAGAAGACCCTGGGAATGTAACTCCTTTCCCTGGTGGAGGCTGTGTTTACAAAACAAACCTAAGAAATCATCATAAATCATTCCGAGTGGAGCTGCCTGGGTTGAAGCAACAAGACAAAAATACTTCTGGGCACAGTTCCTCTGGGCCCCCACCCAGTGTAAGAGAAACAGGGCCAGCTGGTACGAGCTGAATGCGTGGTGCCCTCTGAAGACCCAGTGGCCGGATTTCTCCTTCCTTACAGGACCCCACAATGGGGATTTCTCTCCTACTCTTCAGACTTCTAGTCCCTTCTAGTCCCTTCCAGTTTTCTAGTGCCTTACAAAGAAGAAATGACCTGAGAAGACTAGGGATTGCTTTCCAGTTCAGCCACTTCTGAGTAGTGTGTAACTCTCCACAAATTTTACCTTCATTCTGAACCTGAATTTTCAACTAAGTCAAATACAAGTTTATCTATATTTGCATTAATGACCTTGAGAAAATACAGAGGGGGAAACACTTTGAAAACCATAAAATGCTATACGAATGGCAGGGATTTATTTTGGCCATTGTTTCTGACTTTTTCACTGACTAAAATTCACCCCTAGGGGTTACTCAGGCAGCCACTTGGAATCTCAGCATTTTTATCTCTGTGGAATGGAAGGCTTGGTCCCCAGCTTGAAGAATCTCAGGCATCTGAGGAGCAGGTGATTAAATCACCCTGGATGGGCTCAGCTGCCTAAAGGCAGATCTAATTCACGCCTTCTACAGTGTCCCCAGTCCGGGTCAGGACCCTAGCTCTAAGCCAGTCTTAGTCCCCAGAGCTGCTTGCTGCAAGAAGGTTTGTATCCCTGCCACCCTGGGGGCTTTGAAGGTGCCATGGAGCTGAGGGGTTCAGAGCACGTGTTTTGATGCCAGATGGCCTCAGTGGAGTTGCTCTCTGCCACTTACCAGCTTTGCAAGCCTCTAGTTCCTCTTCTATAAAATGGAGAGAGTACGAGTGACCTCGATGTTTAAAGTGATAATGCATGTGAGTCTTTTACCTTGATGCAGATGCCACAAGTGTGACGTCGTTGTTGTCATTATTATCCCAGAGCCAGAAGCCACCTCTTGGCATAGCCCCCTCCACACAGGTACATACACACTCTTGTCCTCTCCCAATTCTCTGTATATCCTTTACACTTCCTGCTTTTTCTAACCTTTGTCTGGTCGTTCCTGTTTCCCTCTCTCTACAACTCTATGAGGCAAATGTTTCTAAACACATCATATAATGTACCTTATTTTTCTCAGTATTGATCAGGACACATCTCTGGAAATGAACGTTCTAGACAAAGAAGCTCCTTGGTCAATGAGCAGACCAAATGCAAGCACCATTATGGAGATACTTGGGCATCCTGGCAACATGGCAGAGAAAATAGATGCCTGGACTTTTTGGAGTCGAGAGTTTTAGACCTGGCATTGCTGCTGATGTCCATTGTGAAGGGATTTAATGCCCCTGAAAACTTAGTCTTCATATCTGTAAAATAAAAACATCTTTTATTTATAAGCCTTTTCTTTTAGCTAGACAAAACCCTTTCCCTCTAAGGAATCTTTTTCAGAAGCCCAATATATAAAATAGTTACCAGAATAACTGCTCTGGATGGTCCTGGCAGAGCGGGGTGGCCAAACTAGAACACAATCCCTAGTCTTCTCAGGTCATTTCCTCTTTGTAAGGCAACAGAAAACTGGAAGGGACTAGAGGAGACTAGAAGTCTGAAGGGTAGGAGAAAAATCCCCATTGAGGGGTCCTGTACGGAAGGAGAAATCTGGCCACTGGCTGTTCTCAACTTCAGGCATGGTGCTCCCCCTTCCCCTCAAACCTGGGACAGCCTAGAAGTTCCCCACACACAAGGTTTTACAGAATTCTGCCTACTTAATTGTAACTCCATTTCCCCATCTGTTGTATGGGAATAACAACTATTCCTCCCTCACAGGGCTGGTTGTAAGAATTAAATGCGTTAATGCAAATGAGGTCCTGGCACAGTGCCTAGCCTGAAGTAAGTGTTCAGTAGGCACCATATTGCACTTTTGCCACCTGCTTAGTAAGATGTCTGCCAGCCAGAGTGTTATGAATCGGTGATCAGGACGGAGGCATCCTGGAAATGCACACAATATAGCGATTATAAATGACGCCCACCACCCACTGTCCTACCTCCACTGTCTTCATGGATAAGGCGAGAGATGTTATACTGTTTCACAAGATGGATTACTTCTGTTTTTACCGAAAGTATGTTTTTTATAAAACATTATTTTAATATATCTTTCACTCTTTGATTAATTGAACAAACATTTACAGAGCTCCCATTCTGTGTGCCAGAGCCGGTGCTAGGAATACTAAGAAATAGAGTAGCCACACAGAGGAAGAAAGGACACACGTTAGCAATGCCAGTCTATGCTCAGTGCCCGCTGACATATAGTTTTCTTCCAAAACAAACACTGCATGCCTATGAGCCAGGCAGCATAGTGGGGATGCAGCAGCTTTCAAGAAAAAACCAGCCCCCAGTCTTCGTGGGATTTGCCTTCCAAGGGGTAAGGATAGGAATGGCGACGGCAATTACATAGGAGCTGGCAGAGTGGGAGGTGGGGGGCGGGGGTAAAGCAGGGCAACCAGAGCAAAGGGAATAAGAAAAGTTTCAGCAGAGCTGGATTCAGGAGAAGAGCAAGGGTGGACCCCCAGGTGAGGTGGGGCTCAAGGGAACAGGATGTTCACATTTATTTATCCAAGGGACTTTCAAGAACACTACTGTTTGCTTCTATTAATTTGCTACTAGGAGGACATATACTACTTTTTTGGGAATCAACTATTTTTTTTAGATATGCTCTTTTATAAACAGTTACTGAGGAGACATTTGACATAAGCAATATTATCTTAAACTGATTCCAGTATTATTCTTCTCTTCATGATTAATAAGCCAGTCTTGTTTCAAAGAACTTTTCATTCTGGGAATTTAGTTTAAAAAAAAAAAAGATTTAATTTAGGGGAAACTGAGCATGACTTTCAATACACTGTATGGGAAAGAGCTGAAGATTTAGAGTCGGAAGCCCCAAGTTTGAATCCTAGATTCTCACAAATTGTGTGAACTACTTCTCTCTGAACCCATTTCATTTTTGGTAATATGGGGATAGTGACACCCACCACAAAACAGAAGTGTCACATGAGTTGATGGAAATGAACGTGACCCCATACATTTAAGCATATAGAAGCCATTTTAATAACTTCCTTTCTTTGTTTCTTTGTTTTCCTCGCCCCTAAGACATGATGAAATGATAGTGATTGGATTATTTTTGTTGTTGCTGTTTGTTTTGTTTTAAGAAGGAAGCAGAGATACCTAACAATGACAGCACTGCAGATCTTCTGGGGCTCAGAGTAGTCACCAAGGAACTTCCACCACAACCTCCCAGAGAGGCTCATCCAAACAAAAAGCTTTCTCAGGCTGCCCGAAGATGGGAGGTGAATTGGCTGGACTCTGGCCCCTACTTAGAGAGAGCCACTCTCTCTGAGCCAGAGTCCAGCCTTCTGGACCCCATGATCTGCCCCACACACAGCCTGGGACCTTCAGGTTATTCCTTTAGACCAATCTCTGTGCTTCTTCCTACTGTCTTCTTCACACATCCCCCTCCCCCATACCAGCTCATCCCTCCCTTTATTCACATCTGAATTCACCACTTAGGACCTATGTATCCTTAGTCAGGTTGGTTGAGATCTCAAAGCCCCAGTTTCTTCATCAATAAAAAAGGACATAACAAAAGTACCAACCCACAGGATTGTTTTCAGGGTCAACGGTGATTAGGCATGTAAGTACTTCTCACCATTTGAGGCACTTGTAAACACTCAGAAAATATTCACTGTTTTTACTATTATCCAGACTTCCTTTCCTTCCTTCTATCCTTTTCTCCTTCCTTCTTTTCTTTTTTCCTCCCTCCCTCCCTCTTTCTCTCCTGTCTTTCCTCCCTCTCTTTCTTTCTTCTTCCCTATTCTTCCATTCCCCTCTTCCTTCTGCCCTCAACTCTTCCTCTGCCCTTGCCCTCATCTGCCTTGGCCCTACCTCCCCTCGCCCTCACAGCTTCCCCAGCTGTGAGTCATGGGAGCTTGCTTCCATGCTGGCTCCCGAAGGGCTCTGGCTGGCAGGCTGCAAAGGCACAGACAGGCCTGGGGCAGGGTTGCCAGATGGAGCCAACCTGGTACTTGACTTTAGGGTACTTCTAGGACTTGAACATGCATTTATGGAGCCACTTGCTATTATTTTTGGGAACTACAAGAGGCCCAAATTCTCTGAGGACTAGGACTGGGAGAGGATAAATGTATTGCCCATCTTTGCTAAAAAGGGAGGAAGATTGATTCTGGTCATTTTAAGCCGTTCTTTTAATAGGTGGGAAACTCTCCTCTGAGTCCTCTCTCGATCTGCAAGCCCTCAGATGCTCTGCTGGGCCCTGAAGTTTCCCCCACCCTCCTTCTCCAGCCCCTTATTTCTTTCTCAGTTTGAATTTAGCCTCATGCCCTAACATTCACTGACTTTTTCTCTTTCCTCTGCTGTACCCTGAGCTCCAGGAGGACACGGATGGGGACTGTTGATAATCCTCAGCTGCCCTCTCCACATTTCTGCCCTACTGCACTGAACTGTCTTGGCCTTGCCACGTGGGAGGTAGGAGCAGAGGCTTTGGGTTCAGAGCTAGGACTCAAACCTATTTCTGCCACTCTGTTATTTTGACCTTACACAAATTGTCTGATTTCTCTAGTTCATTTGCCCATTTACTCATTCAACAATTATTCATTCAGTATCTACTAAATTCCAGGTGTTGTGCAAGGTGTTGGAGAGACAGTGGTCAACAAGGTAGGTACAGTCTTAGCCCTGAAGTAACTTAGATGGAGGGAGATGGATAACAACTGTGACCACAACAAACAATAAAAAATAATAAGTTGCTATGAATGAGGCATTAAGGAGCTGAGCTGGACAAAAACAGGGTCCAGATGGCAGACCTATTTTAACACGGTGGACAGAGACAGTTTAGAGCAGCATTTCTCAACTGCAGCACTCTCGACTTGTGGGCCAGATACTTCTTTTTGGGGAAGGGGAGCATCCTGTGCTTTCCATGATGTTTAGCAGCATTCCTGGCCTCTCCCTGCCAGATGCCAGTCGCGTGCTCTGCTGGGACAACCAAAAATGTCTCCAAGGCATTGCCAGCGTCCCCCAGGGGGGGCAGACAAAATCATCCCCAATTCAGAACCACTGGCTGAGAGGATGGACTTTGCAGCCTGCACAGATTTGGGTTTGAGTCTACCTCTACCATTTACTTGCTTTGTGACTTTGATAGGTAACTAAGCCCTCTAAACCTCAGTTTCCTCATGGGTGAAGCCAGGGGTAGTACCAGCTCACAGTGTTATGAAGAATATATGAGCAAACATATGGAAAGTGCTCAGTGTAACCACTGGACTGTGGTAACCCTCATACCGTAGCAATTACTGCTATCGTGATGACATGTCTGTCTCTCTGACTGGCCTCTGGTCCGCTGGGGACAGGAAAGAGCTTAATTCGTGCCTGTGTTCCCAGCCAGGACTTCTTACAAACCTGTTCAATCTCTGCAGCAGACATCTAAGAAGCCCCCAACACAGACAAGATGGAGAAGACAACAATCAAGGCCAAGGGAATGGCTGTGGCTTTGATTTGACCCCAGCTAGCCCCAGTCCTCCCCAATGTGACATCTGATTAGAAATGGGCTTTTTAAGTGGATAAAGAGACGACTCCTCCCTGGCCGCTCCGAGGACTCTGCACTCTTTGGAAAGCTCACTCCCCCCAGGGAGCGGCTGATGGGAGCTACTACTGCATTTGGCCTTCCTCCTCTCCCTTCAGCAAGCAAAGGGCTTTTCCTTTTCCTCTCTGGCCAGTTTGAAGCCCCGGATCCTCTTGCTCATCAGCTCTAGCTTCTGTGCAGCCCTTGTGGCTCCCCAAGTACACAGAGGGAACACTTGTTTTCAGACGTCCTTGCCAGTCTGGCCTGAGCGGTCCGCATCCTGGACACCTCGTGGGGTTTGAGGAGAGGGGCAGTGTCGAGCTTTCTCCAGCTTCCTTGTTCTTCTTTCTCAGGGAATGTGGAATCCTCTGCCTCTGTCCATGCCCTCCCCATCCCCATCTTAAAAGTCCTTACAGATCTGTGAGGCTACAATCCATTGATCTTTATAGAGCCCCGAATAATTCCTCCAGGCAATAGAGAAAAGCAAAATGAAGACAGGCATCTACTTAAGCTGTTTCCTCTCCTAAGAAATTATTTCAAATACCCTCCGAGACCTTGCTTCCCCCTGTGCCAAGCAAAATTGTTATTCCAGCAGATATCTGCTCAAGCCCCTCACTGTTTCCAAAACTGAAGAAAAATTGGCAAGAGAAGATAGGGCCTGATATTTAAAATAATATTTCCTGAGAAACTATAATGTACAAGATTCTGTTCTGGGCACTCTGGTGGATACAAACATGTCTCTGTGAGTTGGCTGTAGGGCCTGCACAAAAGCACTTGATAAATGTTTGTTGAATGAGGACATGGTTCCAATTGGGAAGAAGAAAAGACAAACAAAACATGTGTGGAGCACCTGCCATGTACAGGGCCTCATTAGGCACCCTAGGTACAAAGGTCAACAAGGTGAAATCCTGTAGACAAACTTAGACCTTGGTGAAGACAGTTCTGCCCATGGAAAATTTAGTACAATTTGGGAAGTGCTAAGAGAACACTATGTGGACATGGAGGAGTGGTTCATAGCCCAGCCTGGAATTCCAGGAAACCTTCCTAGAGGAGATGATACCTGAGCTGAGTCATGAAAAATGATAATGAGTTGGCAGAAAGAATATCCTAGACAATAACCAGAGGTGTGAAAAGGCCTGAGGTGTGCTGAGAACTCCAGGCAACTTGGCATGACTAAGATGTAAATGAGAAGATAAGAAGTGGCAGAGGATACGGAGGCAGACACAGTCAGGGGTCAGGTCATGGAGGCCCTTGGAGACATGGAGATGAGCTGCCCATGTCTGCCCACCCAGCTGCCCACTGCTCCAGGTCTGTCTCAGCAAGGAGCTACCCTGCCCGAGTCACTGCCCTGACTGAGGGAGGTGGGGTAATGAAGGCTTGGCCATTTTGCCCCAGTGTGGGATGACGCCGATGGACAGCACTTGATCCAGAGCTCCCTACCTGGTTGTCTAAGGTTTTGTCAGGCCTACTTCAACTTCTTCTTCTGCCCAATCCTGCTTCATCTCCCTTCCTTTTACAAGCATTGGTTCCTTATAAACATCTTATAGCCTATTATGGGCTGAACTGTGTTCCTCCAAAAGATATGTTCAAGTTCTAACCCCCAGTCCCAGGAATGTGACTTTATTTGGAAATACTCTTTGAAGATGTAATCAGTTAAGATGAGGCCAATTACTTAAGTCAAGGGTGGACCCTAATGCAATATGACTCGTGTCCCCACAAGAAGGAGGAAACTTGGACACAGAGACAGACAGATACAGAGAGTAGGCCATTTGACACCAGAGGCACAGATTGGAGTGAGGCATCTACAAGTCAAGGAAGGCCAAGGATTGCTGCAGCCACCAGAAGAAGGGAGGGGCAGAGACTGGAGTTAAGCTGCCACAAGTAAGGAAGGCCTGGGGTCACCAACAGCCAGGGGAGAAGCATCGAACAGATCCTCCCCTGGAGCCTCAGAGGGAGCATGGCCCTGACAACACCTTGATTTCAGACTTTTGGCCTCTAGAAGGGTAAGAGAATACATTTGTGTTGTTTGGAGCCACCGGGTTGGTGGTACTTTGTTATAGCAGCCCTGGGAGACTGATATACATCCCAAACCCCATCTCAGCCTCTGC
>JAQZBX010025861.1:0-29254 GCA_029593785.1 Cabassous unicinctus | reverse complement strand
TTATGATCTCTTTTATTTCTATAGGGCCAGTGGTAATGTCCCCCCTGCCATTTCTCATTTTATTTATTTGCATCTTCTGTCTTTTTTGTTTGTCAGTCTAGCTAAGGGTTTGTCAATTTTGTTGATCTTCTTGAAGAACCATCTTTTCGTTTTATTGTCTCTATTGTTTTTTGTTCTCCATTTCATTTATTTCTGCTCTAATCTTTGTTATTTCTTTCCTTCTGATTACTTTGGAATTAGTTTGCTGTTTTTTTCTAGTCCCTCCAGATGTGCAATCAGGTCTTTGATTTTAGCTCTTTCTTCTTTTTTAATGTGTGCATTGATTGCTATAAATTTCCCTCTTAGCACTGCTTTTGCTGCATTCCATAGGTTTTGATATGTTCAGATCTCATTTTCATTGGTCTCGAGATATTTACTGATTTCTCTTACAATTTCTTCTTTAACCCACTGATTATTTAAAAGTGTGTTGTTTAATCTCATATATTTGTGATTTTCTCCTTTCCCCAACTGTTATTGATTTCCAGCTTCATTCCATTATGATCAGAGAAAATGCTTTGTATAATTAAAATTTTTCCAAATTTATTGAGACCTGTCTTGTGATCCAACATATGGTCTCTCCTGGAGAAGGCTCCATGAGCACTTGAGAAGAATATATGTCCTGCTGTTTTGGGGCATAATGACCTATAAGTGTTAGGTCTAGGTCATTTATCATATTATTCAAGCACTCTGTTTCTTTTTTTATCTTCTGCCCAGATGTTCTACGGACATATGGTGAGAGTGGTGTATTGAAGTCTCCAACTACTCTTGTAGAGAAGTCTATTTCTCTCTTCAGTTTTTTGCCAGTGTGTGCCTCATGTATTTTGGGGCACCAAGGTTAGGTACATAAATATTTAATATTGTTATTTCTTCTTGGTGAATTGCCCCTTTTATTAATATATAGTGACCTTTTTTATCTCATTACAGTTTTGTATTTTAAAAATGTCCTATAGTAGTGTTATTTTTCCTGCTCTTTTTTGGTTACTATTTGCATGGAATCTTTTACCAACCTTTCACTTTCAGCCTGTTTGTGTCCTTGCATCTATGGTGAGTCTCTTGTAGATAGTATATAGATGGCTCATATATTTTTTTAAAGATTTATTTTATTTCTTTCTTTCTCCACACCCTCTCATTTTTTGCACTTGCTGTGTCTGTTTGTCTTCCGTGTCTCCTTAAAAGGCACCAGGAACCGAACCCGGCACCTCTGATGTGGGAGGGAGGCATCTAATTGCTTGAACCACCTGTGCTCCCTGCTTTGATGTGTCTCTCATGTTTTCCTCCTGTCTCTTTTTGCATCAGCTCGCTGCACCTGCCCATCGCGCCAGCTCGCTGTCTTCTTTAGGAGACACCAGGAACCGAAACAGGGAACACCCATGTGGTACACGGGAACCCCATCGCTTGAGCCATATCCACTTCCCGTAGATGGCTATATTTTTAAAATCCATTCTGTCAGTCTTTGTCTTTTGATTGAGGAGTTCAATCTGTTAAAGTTAAGTGTTATTATTGTTAAGGCATCACTTACTTCATCCATTTCATCCTTTGACTTTCTATTATCAAATCTTACTGTTATCTGTCTTTTACCCCTTTAGTTATCCTTATTAATACATTCTTCTGCAAGCCCCTCTCCCCTGTCTTTTCCTTTCCACCTACAGCATGCCTTCTATTATCTCTTGTAAACCTGGTCTCTTGGTGACAAACTCAGCTTTTCTTTATGTATGAAGACTTTAAAACCTCACCCTCATTTTTGAAGGACAGTTTTGCTGAATACAGAGTTCTTGGCTGGCAGTTTTTTTCTTTAAGTACCTTAAATATATCTTACCACTGCCTTCTCAACACCATGGTGTATTAGTCAGCCAAAGGGGTGCTAATGTGAAATACCAAAAATGGGTTGGTCTTTATGAAAGGTATTTATTCGGGGTAGAAGTCCACAGATACTAGGCCATAAAGCATTAAGTTTCTTCTCTCACCACAGTCCACTGCCACATGTTAGAGCAAGACAGCTGCCGACGTTTACCAAGGTTCAGGCTTCTTGGATTCCTCTCTTCCTGGGGCTGCGTTTCTCTCCAGGCTTAGCTCCTGTTTCCTCCACAAGGTCAGCTGTAGACGATCAGGCGAATGGCTCACTTCTCTTCTCCTGGGGCATTCTTTCCAACATCAAAACTGCTTCTCAAAAACTGCTTCAACTCTGTTCTTTGCCTTGCCTTTTATATTTGATTCCCCACCCACCAAGGGGTGGGGCTCAACGCCCTACTGACGTGGCCCAGTCAACGCTCTAATCATAACTTAATCATGCCTAGATTAACAGATCAATTTACAAGCATGATCCAATTATATTTTTGGAATTCATAATTACATCAAACTGCCCAACACATGGTTTCTGGTGAGAGATTGGCACTTAGTCTTATTGAGCTTCCCTTGTATGTGATGAATTTCCTTTCTCTTGCTACTTTCAGAATCCTCTCTTTACCTCTGGCATTTGATATTCTGAATAGTAAGTGTTTCAGAGTAGGTCTAGTCAGATTTATTTTATTGGGGTGCATTGTCCTTCTAGGATATTGATAGTTATGTCTTTCTTAGGGGGCCATTATTTCCTCAAATATTATTTCTGCCCTTTTTCCATTCTCTTCTCCTTCTGGGACACACTTAATGTATATTTGTGCATCTCACACTGATTTTCAATTCCCTGAGACCCTGATCAATTTTTTCTATTCTTTTCTCTTTCTGTTCTTCCATTTTTTCAAGTTCAGCTGTTCTGTCTCCTAATTCATTTATTCTGTCCTTAGCAGATTCAAATCTGCTGTTATATGCCTCTAATGTAGATTAAAAAAAATTTTTTTTTATTGTTTTAAAGATACTTTGATTACATAAATGTACATAAAAAATATAGGGGAGTCCCACATGGCCCACTCCCCACATCTCCCATACTTTCCCACATTAACAACATCCTTTATTAGTGTGGTATATTAATTGCAATTGTGAACCTATTTTGGAGCATTGCCACTAAGCACGGATTACAGTTTACATTATAGTTTACACTCTTTCCCACACAATTTTCTAAGTTATGACAAGATATATAATGGCCTGTATCGTCATTGCAGTGTCATTCAGGACAATTCCCAAGTCCCGAAAATGCCCACGTATTACACCTGTTTTTCCCTCTTCCCTCAGAACCTCCAGTGGCCACTACCTCCACATCAATGACACAATTTCTTCCATTGCTAGAATCACAATGAGTCTATAGAAAATTACCAGTAAGTCTACTTTAGTCCATAATTCGTTCCCCAATCCTGAGGATTCTGGGATGGTGATGTCTACTTCACCTCCAATTGAGGGGGCGCTTTGATCCCATAGTGCCGATGGGTGGGACTCTTGTGCTTGCAGTTGTAAACTCTCTTGGTTCCTTGGCAGGGTGGTTGTCTATCATCACCTCCTTGTTAGTTGTCCTCAGTGAGATCAATGAACTGGAGAATAGGTGTTGCAACTCCGTTGAGATTTAGGGCCCAGCTGGCACATGGACAGCCCAAAGATTTAAGTCTTTTGGATGTACACCTACCAACTCTAATACTAATTATAGTTCATATAGAAAGACAGAAGAGTCATGTGTAGGGAAACCACAACTGAGTCCAACTCTGTCACACTGGGGAGCATAAAATTCCAAAGTAGGGCCCATTGGCAAGGCACTTAAGTCCTGAGCTATCTGCCCTGACTATAGTGTCTGTATGTCTCCAGAGTGCTCAGGAGCCCACTATTTGGGGTAGTATCTACTTTAGCAGTCAATGACATTGGGCTGAGACGTGCATAAGCATAACCTCTGGGATGACCTCCCAACTCACTTTGAAGTCTCTTAGCCATATAAAGTCATTTACCTTTACCTTTTCCCTGTTTTGGTCAAGGTCTTTTTCTAGTTGCATTGCTAGTTTGTGCTTGGTAGTAATCCCACCAGGAACTTCACTGCCTGACCTTGAAACATATTCAAAGCTACAGTGGTCAAAACAGCATGGTACTGGCATAAAGATAGACACATCGATCAATGGAATAGAATTGAGAACCCAGAAATAAACCCTCACCTATACAGTCAATTGGTTTTTGACAAACCTACCAAGCCCATGCTAATGGGAAAAAACAGTCTCTTCAACAAATGGTGTTGGGAGAACTATGGAGTTCAGACTTGCCAGCCCTAACAGTTACATGAGCCAATTCCTCATAATAAATCACATATATATATATATATTCATAAATTTGTTTGTGTTTCTCTGGAGAACCCTAATACAGTGGCTGTACTATTTTACATTCCCACTAGTAATGTATGAGTGTTCCAGTTTTTCTGAATCCAGCTTTGGAGTTGTCATTATTTTTTCATTTTAGCCATTCTAATAGGTATGTAATGATATCTCATTGTGGTTTTAATCTGCAGTTCCCTAATGGCTAAAGATGTTGAAACATCTTTTCATGCACTCATTTGCCATCTGTATATCCTCTTCAGTGAAATGTCTCTTCATGTCTTTTGCTCATTTTCTAATTAGATTATTTGATATTTTACTCTTGAGTTTTGAGTGTTCTTTATATATTCTCTATAGTAGACTTTTGTTGATTATGTGATTTACAGGTGTTTTCTCCTAATCTGTAGCTTGTCTTTTCATCCTCTTACAGGTTTCTAACCAAGCTAAGTTTTTATTTTGTTAAGGCCCAATTCATCAGTTTCTCCTTTGAGTGTCAAGTCTGGGAACTCTTTGCCTAGCCCTAGATCCCAAAGATTTTCTTCTTTTTTTCTAAAAGATTTATATTATTACATTTTACATTTATAAAGATATTACAATGGTCCATGATCCATTTTTTTTAAACTTTATTTTGTACATTTAATAATTGAAAATATAAACAATTAAAAACTAAAAAGTAAACACAGATGAATATATACATTTCTCAATTAAATGAAATGGATACATATAAATTTTTTTTGAATCAAACAATATGTTACACAATATATTTGGTTCATAGTAACGCATTCATATAGTATTTGTCCTTTTGTCATCTGGCTTGCTTCACTCAACATAATGTCCTCCAGGTTCATCCATATTGCCATATGCTTTACGACTTCATTTCTTTTTACAGCTGCATAATATTCTATCGTGTGAATAGACCACAGTTATCCATTTTGAGTTAATTTTTGTATAAAGTATGAGACTTAGGTTGAGATTTTTTTTTTTTTTTTTTTTTTTTTTGGCCTGTGGATGTACAATATTTTCAGCACTATAAGTTGAAAAGGATTTCTTTTCTCTATTGACTTGCTTTTGCATCTTTATCAAAATTTAGTTGGCCATATTTTTGTGGGGCTCTTTCTGGGTTCTCTGTTCTGTTCCATTGATCTGGATTGACCCCTCCACATTCTCATGCAGTATTGATTACTGTAGGCATATGTTACATCTTTTTTTAAAAAAGTCTTTTAATTTTAATTTTTTAAAAAAGATACTTAGGTACATAAATGTTACAAAAAATATAGGGATTCCCATATGCCCCCACACGTCCCACAACCTCCCACAAAAACATCCTTCATTAGTGTGTCACATTAATTGCAATTGATAAACACATCCTGGGGCTTTGCCATTAAGCATGGACTGTAGTTCACATTGTAGATCACACTCTCTCCCACACAGTTCTGCATGTTATGTGATGATATAAAATGGCCTATATCTGTCGTTGCAATGTCACTCAGGACAATTCCCAAGCATATGTTACATCTTAAAATCAGACATTGATTATTCTCCACAATTGTTTTAGTTCCTTTACCTTTCCAAATACATTTTTAAAAATATATCTTTTTTATTTTTTATAAAAGATACTTAGATTACATAAAATGTTACATAAAAAAAAATGTAAGGGAATCCCATATGCCCCACTCCCCACACCTCCCACTTTTCCCCACATTAACAACTTCTTTCATTAGTGTGGTATATTCATTGCAATTGATAAACACATTTTGGTGCATTGCCATTATCCATATACATTTTAATTTAGTCAAAAAATCTTGCTGGTATTTTGATAAGGATTGTATTAAACCTACATATCAATTTGGGGAGAAATGACAGAGGGACAAGATGGAAATAAAGGAGGCTGTGTACTCTTGAAGGTGGGAAAACATATGCGATGGAGAAAAAGTGTGTGTTTGTGGGAGGCTAGACTTGAGCTTCACAACTCCTTAGGAAACAATCTATTTACTGGAGTCCAAGAATAACATTAGACTTGGAAAGTAGGGCACTCTTCAGAGATTGCCAACAGTTTTCCACAGACCTGATGAGGTCTACAGGTGTGTTTAGTTTTACCCATGCCACTTTTTTCTTTTGATTTTTGAATCAGGTACCAACGTTATAAAATTGGGAGATTCACATAAAAATCAGAAGATCTGGCAGTTCCAGAGCCCACATCCCTAAATGGAAATCAACCAGTGGTAATAAGCAGTGGCTGTCCTTTACATTAGGGAACTGAAAGAGGAGATGGAGGCTAGGAGTGAGACTGGCTGTTTATAGTGTTCTTTCATGGTGAAAAGATATGGGACCAGGGAGTTAAAACAGCACATGTTGTTACACAAAGTTCAAGTGTTCTGGGAAAATTTGAGTCCTCTGAATCAATAACTTACAAATTACTTCACACTCTTCTATCTGCTGCCTTTTGAAGATCTATAATCTTACTACCCAAAATATGCTCCATAACTCAGGAGCAACAGCATTACCTTGGAAATTGTTAAAAATGCAGACTCTCAGGTCTGCCTCAGACCTAAAGAATCTACATTTTAACAAGACCCCTCAGTGATTCCTTTATACATTCAAGCTTGAAAAGCTTTCACCTCAGGGTGTGGCTACCCTCTAGGAACCTAGGGAACAACAAACTCAAACTGGTTGGTATGTAAATTAGCAACACTTTATTTTTAAAATATATTGTTTTATAGTAAAAGCAACAACTGAAATTTAGGACAAAAATTGTCTACAATTCCAGCATCCAATCAATTTTCTTCCCCAAAATTCCAAGGGGCATTTTCAAAAAATAATAGGTCAATAAATAACTAGAGTAATAAAAATGCTCTGGTCCTTTCACCAATAATTCTATCTCTGGGCATTCAACCATATAAAAGGATATATTCCCAAATAATATGCTTAATGAGTCAAAACGTCCTTCTAACTCATTCATGGCAATATATAATTGGAAGCCAACTAGATCTGCTAGAAAAGTCGGATTGAAAATCATGGACTTAAGTTACTTAATAAGCCTTAATAAATAAGTAAGACATAATTGGTAGAGATTGATCATATCTATTGGAAAATTATCTCGATAGGCTTACTTTCTTGCCTTACTCCCCAAGTTTCAAGACGTCTGCAGATTGGGTACCCTCCTTCTCCCATAGGTTATGGTGAGGTGGTAAGAAGTAGGAAGGCCTCCTGCAGTAGGTGGAAGCCTTTTGCCAACTCAGGGGCCATATGGCTTCCCTGAAGGCTGGGACGCCGAACGACCTGCAGCCTAAAGTCAGTCAGTGTTGGCGATTGCTCTGGGGTCCATGGGGGTTGGCCTGCTGTGTTCTCCTTACAGGCAATGAGGTGCCGGCACGCGAGCAATCCTTGAGCGCGCCGGAAGTGCACCCGGAGATAGATGAAAACTGTCAGCATGGCGACTGAGTTTTAACGGTTCTAATAAAACACTTAATTTCTCTCTGCCTTAGTGGAGACCTCTAGGCTGAAGCCAAAGAGGCCATAGTCGTTAGGCATTAGATGGGATCTGGTACTTGTCAGTGTGTTTCCAGGCGCAGGCGCGCAGTTGACCCTGGCTGACCCGCTTCTCAGCCCCGACGCAGGTTCGGGCTCAACATGTCTACACTAGGAAAGACCCACATGGCGGGTTAGATCACCAAGGAGGGAAGTGGTGGTCCGCGTACGGAGGGCTGGGGTTAGGAGATGGGACTTGGTCAATGGGATCTGGGCTGCGGTGACTTCACGGGGGGGGGTTGGTTACCATTTCCTTGACGCCCCCCCCACTCACACACACAGCGTAAAATCCCACAACCAGGGCCTTGCGAGGACTCTCTGGCCAGAGCCTAGACCAGCCTTCGACTGCAGCCTTTTTCTGAGAAACTGGCGAGGGGCGGAATGAGTATTGTCAGGACTGCCTTTCTTTCTACCGTGCGCTACCATAGCTGTCTGTAGCTTTTTCTCAGTTCGAGTCCGGATCCGGGGGCACCTGGGACTAGGCAGAGGCACCCTGCGGTGGTTCCTAGGTGGGGCCAGGACTAAAGACTACGGGGTGCTGGGCCCAGCGTTTGGCTCCGGGATCGCCTCGGGCTCTCACTGCTAGCCCTGGGGGGTGGAGCTGACCAGGTCCCGCTGGAGGCGGCGCCCACGGGCAAGGTGCCTGGGATGCCTCTGGCCCCTCTGGCTCGGAGTTTAGCTGGTTTGCGCCGGAGGGTGGGGATCATCTGGGTTCTGTCGCTCGCGGTCTGACGCCACCCAGCAGCCTGACTCTTGGCGACCGTGGGTGTGATAGAGCAGGGGCCTGTAATGCGGTTCCCACCCGCTTCAAATGAGATAGCTACAAGCTGGTGATACTTGGGATCACGGGGCTGTTCTTGCATGCTCACAGCAGTTGCTACCGACCAGACTTGGAAGCTGAAGGTGGCACATAAACAATTGCTTTGTTGTGGGAGAGATAAGTACCTGCAAGCAGGAAGCAGTGAATTGTTCTGCTGAACAATGGGAGGTAGAGTAGACAATGGCGCCATTTGGGGGCGGGGCAGGGGGGGAGATCTCCCCTTAGGAAATCACATCATCCTCCAGCCTGTCCCTCAAGTTTGTGAATCTACAATTCTAGGTTCAAAATATGTAAATGAAAAAGAGATGAGAGACCAATTGTCACTTATCCCAGTGCCTATGGAAAGAAATTACGAATTACTAATGGGGGAGCGAATGTAGCTCAAGTGGTTGAGCGCCCGCTTCCCACATAAGAGGCCCAGGGTTCAATTCCCGGCTCCGGTATCTTAAAAGAAAAAAAAAAGTTACTGGTGGGAGTGGCGAAACGTGGCCTGCTTTTATACTATTGATGTAAATGAGCTAACTCTTTAGAAGGTAGGTTAGTTGTTACTATTCATGTTTTTGATGGCCATACTTCTTGAACTAGCAATTAAAGTCCCTGTCGTTTATCTTATAGAAATATTTGTACAGTTATGCGGGCTTGTCTCTAATACCCTTAAGTTGGAAACAATTCCAGCGCCCCTCTGCTTAATAAATACTACATTGAATTTCCAGTCAAAGATACCGGCCAGAGAGGAGGGTAATTTAGAAAGCTTGGTATGGGAAGTTCTCACTGGGGAGATGGGTTAAACCACACCTCCCCCAACAGTTATTTTATTAGCTATATAATGCATCATCTCCTTTTTATTAAAAAAAATAAAATTCAAAATTACATAAAAGTTGAAATAAAGAATTCTGTACATCCGATAACTTGAACCAACTGTTGACATTTGCTTTCAATATCTATATATGTATCAAATGCTTTAATTTTTGGCTGAACTATTTGTGAGTAGATTGCAGATATGACACTTTGCCCTGTACTTCAGCATGTTTCTCCCAAGAACAAAGACTTTGCTATGTAACTGCAATACACTTATCACACTAGAAGATTTTAAACATTAATATATTTTATAATATGGCCCATATTAAAATTTCCCCCATTGTCCTGAATTGTGTTCTCCTGGGGATTATTTGAATCATGCATAGCATTTAGTTGTCTCTTTAGTCTATTAAAACAGTCCTCCAATTTGTTTTCATGCCATTGACAAAACAGTAGTTCATTTATCCCGTTTTATGTGATGCTGATTTTGGTGTTTGGATAATGTTGGTTTGGCTAAGCCTCTATTGTAAGTTTTCTCCTTTGTAACTTCCAGAATTTGTGTATATCCAGTTCTTCAACCTTTCATTGGATAGTAGTAGCCACTGATGACCATTTTCTAAACTGATTTATATTGGTGTGTGACAAGATTTCAAGCCACAGCTTTTGCTTCAATGGGAAGAGGTGTGCCCTAAGAAATAATCATAATAGCCAGCTGAGGGGATATTAGATGTTATCAAGATCAAGGATTTTGGGAAAAGCTAGCTTCCTCTCCACCCATAAAGTCATAAAACATTGAAACCATACCCTCAGGGGGTGAATCCAGTGTATCGCAGTCAAGCAATATGTTTAAAAATAAAGAAACCAAATTAACTTAGAGGTGAGCCAGAAGCCTGGACCACATGGTTTGGGCCAGAGTGGCCAGGTCCTGTACGATTGAACTTAGAAATCCAGAGTCAGTTCAAAAGCTCCAGACTTAGGGGCTTCAAGAAACACGAATCCGGCAGCTGCACATGCAGGTAGCCCGCTAAGTGAAGCCCTATGACCCGCCCCTCTTCTGAAAGAGGGGAAACGGATTCCACTTTGAACGTGTGAGACAACTCGATCCAGCAGCTCCGAGGTGGCCCTCGCAGCCTCGAACTCGGAATCCCGGCCTACGAGGCTCTGTCCCAACCGGGTGTTCCCAGGGGAAGAGTCCCCACGCCCCGGTCCCACGGGACTCGGCGCGCAGGAAACGAGCCAATGCAGGTGGAAGCCATTTGTAAACTCGGGAAGCAGCTGGGCCCACCTGTTCTGGGGCGAGGAGCTCCGACCGCCTCGTAAATGCCGCGTTGAAGGTAACCAACCCCAGCAAGGGCGGGCAGAGCGCTAGGAGCGCTGTGAGCGCGGGATTGGGGCGGCCAACCGCGGTGGGGGCGGGGCCAGGCCGGGCGGGGCCTGCGGGGGCGGGGCCTGGGCGGGGCCTCCCAGGTGTTAGGCTTTCCGCGCGCTGGGCCACCCGACGGCGCGGTTAGGCCTAGCTTCGGCCCGAGCCGGGTTTCGAGCAACTCAAGATGGGGACGCTCCCAGAGCGGAAAGATATCCCACCGTGGGTGAAAGTTCCCGAAGACTTGAAAGATCCCGAGGTATTCCAGGTCCAGACGCGGCTGCTGGAAGCCATGTTTGGTGAGTGAGCCCAGTCCCAGCGCGGTGCTCGGTCCCCGGCGTCTCGGCCTCCGCCGGGGCGACCCCAGAGCTCATCTCGCTCTCCCCGAACAGGCCCACATGGATCTCGAATCCCGTACATCGAGCAAGTGAGCAAGGCCATGCTCGAGCTGAAGGTTCTGGAATCCTCGGATCTCACCGAGGTGGTGGTTTACGGCAACTACTTGTACAAGCTCCGGACCAAGTGGATGCTCCAGTCCCTGGCCGAGTGGCACCGCCAGCGACAGGAGCGAGGTGAGAGGCCTGGTGGAGAGGTGGAGGGCGGCTCACTCCTCTCCCGCTACCCTCCATCCTCGCCCTTCCCCGCTGCTCGCAGCCACCACCCGCGGGCATCGACAGTGGCGCCCCCGGGGCCTCAGCTGTCCCCAGGACTCCTTCAGGAGTCCGGGGGCCCAGGGTGCTGGCCCTTGATCCTGAGCACCCAGAGGTGAGACTCGGGTGGGAGGCGGCTGGGGGCTAGCCGCGTAGGGCAAAACTATCCGGGTTATCTTAACTCGATTCTTCCCCACCCCCACTCCCACTCCCCAGCCTCCTGGAGGATGTTGGAATGGGCCCAGTGGCCCCACGTTCTGAGGTTCCCAGGCCCGGAACGCCTGTCTCGCAACCCGGAAAACGAACCCAGAAAGAGGCTGAGAAGGGTCTGGTTCTTTCTCCCACCATGCTTACCCTACTCTTCTCTCTACAGGGATGCTCAGACTTGAGGAAGCCATGAATGCCCTCGAATTAGGCCCGTGGACGCAGTGAAGCCAATTTCCAGCCAGAGTGACTGGTACCAGGAAGTAGAGTAGGTGGTGGAGTGGGTCTGGCCTGGTTTAAACTATGTTCCAGCCTGACAAAATAGGGGGAAAAAAAACAGCCGTTCGGGGGCTTCTGCTGTTGCCTCTGTGAATCCTGATGTGAATATTTTTGTTTTCAAGGTTGCTGATTAAAGAATAAAATTTTAAATAAGTAAGTAGTTATTTAGCATTGTTGTTGATAGATTGGAGGGAATGCTCTAGATTTCTCTGAAACACAACCATGGTTGCTCTTAAGCTTAACTGTAATTGAAACCCTTAGACCTGGAAAGAGGCCTAAGGTCACATTGGGTTCAGGCTCAAAGGAGCTATGGGGTCAGTTCCTGAGACAGTTCTGAATCAAAGAGCAGTCAATTTAAGGGAACTGTACCATTGTCTGGAAGTAACCTGGAGTTGCATTACAAAACACAAAACAAAGTCTTCTCCAAAACAAAAATAGTTTGTGGGTAGTGTAGCATTGCTTTATAGTCTTGTAAAGCTCAATAGAAGACAGCTGGGTTCTCATCTGCTTTTGCATTCAAACTGCTGCAGAATGTAGTTTGGGTTGGAGTGTATAAAGAAAATTCAGTCTTGAACAGATAAGTAGATGGAAGAGAACCTCACAGACCATCTGAATCCGTGGGGTCCTTAACCATAGAGAATTTACTGCTTTATGTCTCCAAAGGAATAGTGGAATTAGGGCTAGGTTGAAGGCCTTGCCATAGGTGGGCTCACTCCTAATGACTGAGGAGCCACCAAAATGGGCACTGCAGTACCCAGTAGAGACCAGCTTCGTAGTTCAGAACTTAGAATGAATCCCACTGATGCAGCTTTCTGGCTCTGACCCTGGGTACATTGTTTAGCCCCCCCGCTGTCTTGCAATCTGGGGATGACAGCATCTGACTCCATAGGGAGGTTGTGTGGATTAGCTGTTGATATTTGTAGGGTATTTAGAGCAGGCCTCACATAGATAAGTGTTAGCTACTACTTGAGGTGAGAGTGATCTGTTATGGGCGAGAAAACCTTGAGTTTTCTTCAGGAGACAAATCTGGCGTATCCATCAAACAACTGTTTTCCCCCTGGTTTCTGTGTCAGTAAATGAATGGCACTACCATTTTGGCCCAGTGGTTCAGGCCAGAAACGAGGATCATCCTTAATTCTTCATGCTCGACAATAAATCCATTAGCAAGTCTGGTCAATTCAACCTTCAAAAAGTACCCAGAATCTGAGCCCTTCCCATATTTGCACCTAGTCCAGCCCCCTCCTGTTGCTGGGGCTAAGAAATCCTAAAGTCTATTTCTCCAGCAGTCAGACTGAATCTTTAAAATGTGAATCATGGCCTCTCCCCAAAAAGAGACCCCCAAAACTCCAGTTTTCCAAATACCTTAAAAACCAAACTCCTTACAAGCATCCATGTAATTTATTTCTGCCTACTAGGAACTCATATCCTTTTGTCCCATCTGATCTCTGCTCTAGCACATTATATTTTTGCTGCCCCTCAAACATCCACCTTGTTTTTTGCTGTTCTGCCTGGAACATTTCTCCTCAGATTTCCCTTTATGCAGATGGTCTGACTCATTTCTAGAGGGGTCCCCTCCTCCACAGTCTCTGCTAATCTTTATTTGAATTCATGGCATTTACAGACCAGACACAATAGTGTTAACTGCTCATTTCCCTCCACTCTCCTACTAGAACAGGGGTCCCTGAGCTTGAACTGAAAAAAAAAAAAAAAAAAAAAAAAAATTCTTGTGGGGACGTGTTGGTGCAGATGTGGTAATTTATTAAATAATACACAGTATACAGTGGACTTAGTAAGGGGTCTGTGGTTTTCACCTGACTGGCAAAGGGGTCTGGAACAAAAAAGGTTAAATCCTGCACTAGAATATAAACTCCAGCAAGGCAGGGATATCTTTATCTATATATATTTTTTTTCCTTGAAAGTTTTTTCTTTATTAGAGAAGTTGTGGGTTTACAAAACAATTATGCATAGCATACAGGATTCTCATATACTACCCTAATTATTAACACCTTTCATTGGTGTGGAACATTTGTTACAATTGATAGCAATTTTTATAATTAATTTTTAGTCTGTTACCATATGTACCATCTTAACATTTCCCCTTTTAGCCACATTTGGGTATATATTTGAGTTCACAATAGGGATATATATATATATATATATATATTTCCAACTAAAAGAGGCAGTATGGTATATTTTAGTGTTTAAGGATATTGTTACAAGACACTGGTGCCAGCTAGTCTGACTGGGTTCGAATCTTGGTTTAGACACAGCTGTGGAACCTTGAGTGTGTTAGTCTCTGTACCTCAGTTTCCCACCTGTTAATAGCTATCTCATTGGGGCTGTAGTGAGGATTATATGAGTTAATCTATGTTACTCTTATAACAATGTCTTACACACGTTGGACATTCAATAAATATTTGTTGAATGAATGACAGGCCACTTGATCCACCAGTGCAGGGCTGGAGCCTAGATTCCTCTTCCCCAGGCTGAGAGAAGAGGGGCTCCAAACTCGAACCCTGTCCTCTTAGGTTCTCCTCATTGAAGACTCAATGAGGAAAAGCCATGGAATTCTTTGTAAAGTACATTGTTTTCCTGCCCTTGGAAATGCAAGTACACTTGCAGTTTTTTGGAGTCTTTAGACAGTCTTTGGATCACTGGAAAAAAAATGGCCCATTTAGTATCTTGTTGAGGTTCCTTTTGATTGGAGAGCCAGGGACCAAGCATGTACCCTGTTGGCATTTTTATTACCCCAAATTGCTTGAGAATTGCAATAGCTTTAACTTGAAGGTCTGAGCCACTCATCCCAGCACCTGCCCAAGATTTTGGAGGAAAGAAAGCATGTCTTCAGGTCTGCCTCACGTTTCCCACATCCTCAGAAAATGATATTTAAAGCAATTGCACCCGTGATTTTGAGGAACACATAAATGAATTTCCTCTTATTTGGAGTGTCAGGAGAGAAGCTTGTTCAGCTCCATGTTGTAGGAGGCCTTGGCTATTAACAAAGGTTAGGTTAGTCAGTCAGCCTTGCAGATTTGTTCCTCCAGAGCGGGAAGGCCTTATGGCTTCCTATGGGAAAATTCTTGGTGCAGGGGCAGTACTAGGGCCTAAGACTCCACAGATTTGAGGAGGGAACTCGTGTGGACTCCAGTCACCCTACAGCTTTGGGCACATTTTGAATGGAAAGGCATTGGGTACTACATTTCTGGAGACCTGTCAACAGTTGCAATATAATGAAACAAAACAAGGGATGGAGAATACTGGTTGTTGCTATACTGGAATAAACAAGCGTTTTCTTAGGTAACACATACTAATATTTAAACTTACATTTTTAAAAAAGATACTACATTCATTTGGATCAAAAATCCCCAAATGATAGAAAGTCTGCCTCCTATTCCATTTTTCATTTTTCTATTTTCTACTCCCCAGCAAATAAACTTTATTTTCTTGTGTGGACTTTCAGAGATTTTTTTTTTTGTTTCCATATACAAGCAATTATAACTAGATTGTTTCCCCCTACTTCCTTATATTTATGTATGACTCCATTTAATTAGTTCCCTACTGAAGGACTTCTGGGTTCTCAATATTTTGCTTTTACAAAGGTTCAGTAAATACCTTGAATGCTATCGCCACCGTTTTGGAAGTTTGAAAATATGGCTTGAGTCTACTTTAAGGGCTAACAGTTGTGCCACTTTCCAAATTACCCTCCCCCCCCCCATTGTGTGCTCTTCCAAGAATCAGTCAACAATAAATGATTGTGGGTGGGAATGTAAACTCTGGGTAGTTTTGAACCTCAGTTGTGTAGTGAATTAAGCCCATAAAAACTACCCTTACCCTTAAGCCTAGAAATTCTATTCAAAAGGCAGTGCTTCTAAATGTAGAGAACAGGTTTAGCTTCATCTCTGTCAATTAAGGTAGTAATATTGGGAACCTTACTTAAGAATATGCCATAAACTCCAAGCATCCCCTGGACTGCATAGTTTCCAACCTTAAAAAAAACAAAAACAAACAAAAAACACACAGGAAAAGTTTTGGAAGTAATAAAATAAGCTGGAAGGTAAAACAACAGTGGTTGTCTTACACTGGTTTTCTTTTTTCCAGTTTCAAGCTCTAGACCAGCTTTCCATTAAGGGTAAGTGCAAGGATTACAGAAAGCAAAAAATAAACAAAAGCTTTCATTGTAATGGAGATTGAGGGGTCCACCCTAAGGAGGGGCAGATTAATAGAGCTGAAGAGCTTTGGATTTTGGGTATTGAAAAAACTAAGGCGTATTCCTGGAAGACCTGCTATGTCTACAAAACCGAGATGCAAAACTTGAGTGACGTCCAAGCGAGTGAACTCCTCAGAGCTGAATGTGGCTCATAACAATAACAATAGCCTACGCTGACTGAGCTCCTCCTGCGGCCAGGAAACTCCACCTGGCTCTTGCCATATTAACTCAAAGCGGGCAATAGTATCTCCATTTTACAGATAAGGAAATCGAGGCCCCATCAATCCTACCCCCACCCCACTTTCCATATTTTCACATTTTAATGAGTATATGTAACTTTTAAGGTCATGGGAAACGTGGTTCTCATCGGTAGACAGGTACCGCCGGAGGGTGGAAGCGGGTGACTGAGCAGTGGTTCTTGCCAGCCTGGGGAGGCGGGGCTCGCCCACCGGGAACTCGCTTCCTCCGAGGTCTCCACGGAAGGCGCTGCCTGGAGTGAGATGACGCGGGAGAAAGGGGCCTCCATGGCTGCTCCCGCTGAGTGGCCTTCAGCACGTCTCCCACCCTTTGCAGACATAATCACCTGCAAAAACGGGGGTGGGGCTTGCCCTCGAGGAATCTAGGCCTGGACGGGGAGGTCAGCGAAGGTTCCCTGAGGTAGTCACCTTTGAGTGAGATCTAAATCACCCTCGCCGGCGGGAAGAAGGGAGAACTCCAGGAACCGAAAGGAGAGCAGCGTGGCTGGGGCCAGAGAGACTGCAGGCGAGGAGAGGCGGGAGAGGGGGTTGGCCAGGATCACGCTAAAGCAGGGGGATGCCAACCAAGGGTTTAAAGCAGAAGGTGACTTGTCGGAAAAGCTTCTAACCCTCAGGAATCACTCAGAGCAGCTGAGTTCCCGTGTCCCCTCCCCCGAGGCGCCTGCTAGGATCTCAGTTTGGATCCTGAGTCTTCTCTAATCCTTCTGCCCTGCTTCCATCAACCCATTTAATCCAGAAATATTTGTTATTGAGCGTCTCCTTTGCAGCCTCCTTCCCCTTCCTGGAGCAGCGGCATTGTAAGGAAATAAAAAAGATGAAGATGTGACTGTGCCATTTTTTTCAGACTACAGGATGTATTTCCAGAAAATGAGCATCTGGAATGTTATTTACATGGAAGAAGTTTGAAACATTAAATTGTAGTATAACTAATTTTTCAGGACAGTTAGCTGTATGGCAAGTTGAAACAGGGAGTTAGAATTTGTCCAGAAAGAGGTTGCTCTTACAGGTTCTGCAGCAGAAATGGTGGCACCGGGTTATCCTAACTTGACTCCACTGGTCAAAACTTGACCTAATTTTATGGAATTTTTCTTTTTCAAACTTTAACAGTTGTTGTACTGGGAATATATAAATTTTAACTTTATTAAAATGCCAATTTTAAAAAAAAAGTTCGCTTGTACCTTTAATGACGAAACTTTCCAACCCTCAAAGCCTTCCAGACTGACTTTCTGTCACAGGGATGGTCTTTAATGGGGTCAAGTCAGACAGAAAGAAACAGGGAGCTAGAGTGAAGTGAACCACCAGCTTGGGGTCTGTGGAAGGGGGGCGGGGAACTAAAAGGAGGAACAGATTCCTCTCTTCCCCTTTGAGACTTTTAGTAAAGTTTGAGGGAAGGGTCTCAGGCCCATCCATATGTCTGGGGGAGGAGGAAGGGATAGTTGAGTCCTGTGTCCAGGGTGCTGTTTTTTTATTGTTTTTTTTTTTTTTTTTACTTTATTTTGTACATTTACAGGATGCTGTTTTTGTGGGTGGGATAAGCCAGCAGAGCAGGCTAACATGTGCGTGGTGAGATGTGGGTAGCTCAGGATGGCATTCTCCAACACCACATAACCTGACTATCCAAGATAAACGATTACTTTGGATTACTTGACTTCTTCATGTTCCTGAGTGATATTTTATTGTAACACTGGAAAAAGGTTGTCTAGATGAAGTCAAATCATTGCATGTTAACAGGAGGATTATGTTATATTAAAATAGTATGTATGGATTTGCCACATCTACTGTGAGAATGAAGACCCTTTCTCAGCACAGGACTATCGACATTCCAGAAGATGTGGACATCACACTGAAGGGACACACGGTTATTGTGAAGGGCCCCAGAGGAACCCTGAGCAGGGACTTCAGTCACATCAACATAGAACTCAGTCTCCTGGGAAAGAAAAAGAAGAGGCTGTGGGTTGACAATGGTGGGGAAGTAGAAGGAACCTGGCCACAGGTCACGACTGTCTCCAGTCATGTGCAGAATGTGATCAAGGGTGTTCTGCTGGGATTCCCTTACAAGATGGGGTCTGTGGATGCTCACTTCCCTATAATGTTGTTATTCAGGAGACTGGCTTGCTTGTTGAAATCCAAACTTTCTTGGATAAAAAAAAAATACATCTGCATGGTTCAGATTAGGCCAGCGTTGCTTGTTCAGTATCTCAAGCCCAGAAGGATGAGTTAATTCCTGGAGGAAATGACACTGAACTTGTATCAAATTAAGTTGCTTTGATTCAGCAAGCCACAACAGTTAAAAACAAGGATATCAGAAAATTTGCGGATGGTATCTATGTCTCTGAAAAAGGAACAGTTCAGCCGCCTGATGTATAAGACCTTCCTTTCTCACCTGTAAGGCTGGGAGCCTGGGAGCCAGGTTCCAGGTCAGTTTTCACAAGAGGGCTTTGTAAGCACTGGCTCCATAAAGACCACCTTAGTTCCTTTAAAGTATATGGTCATATCTGATTAAATGAGCATCATTTTCAAATACGGTATTCCAGTCAAAGCTTTGGTTATATAATTATATTCTGTTAACAGGATAGATCTTTATGAACTTATACACATAATTATATTGCCATTAAAATAAGAATACTCAATAAATTTTCTGTATTCTGGAGGGATCAGGCAAGGTGAAAAGATAGTTTTATGAGTTATAGATGGCTAAAAGGGAAAAGAAAGGGGTTCCTTAAATCTAAAAAGTAGAGCATTAAAGCATCAGCAATATTCCAAACAAAACCCGTAATCATCCTGTATTTCATTCAGTCCTATGTAATTAATTCTTTTAATCCTTGATCGTGGATTAGCAGTCTCATGAACCCATTAGCTTCTCCAATAGAGTTTTGGGAATCCTGACTCTGTTCAGTGGTACTATCTGAAAGTTATTTAATCAATGCTATCAGAAGCTTGTGCCCAGGAGCACCTGCAAAGTCCTCTCAGTGGGTCTCTGAGAGTTTCTTTTTGTTGAAGATGAAGCTATCTGACCTGTAGCTGATTGCAAGTGCTTTCAGGGAAGTAGCAGAATAAAACAAAACAAACAACAACCCCAAAACTATCTGTAGATGACAAAAGACTTAAAATGACTATGGTTAAAAATCTGATGAAAAATCATTACAAAAATAATGCAGCTGACAAGGAAATTCGGTTGTTTCTGTGACTTCTAATTTTTTTTTAAAAATGTATTTTAGTTTATTTTTTTATTGTGGTAACATATACACAACATAGTATTTCCCATTTTAACTACTTTCAAATATACGGTTGAGTGGTATTAATTACACTCACAAAGTTGTGTTACCATGACCATTATCCATGAGCAAAACTTTTTTTTAAAAAAATAATTGACTGAAAACACTATACTGTATCTCATATCAGGCAGAGCATTCCAGGACACATTATGGACAGTGAGGTCATTAACAAATCTCTAACAACTTCATACAATTTCTGAAGTATTTATATTAGTAACATTTTCTTTCTTTTTTCTTTTTTTGTTGTATTAATAACATTTTACCTATACAAATTTAACATAGAGAAGGTTAAGTATTTCTGATTTGACAGTGCTTCCCAGACACATCAAATAAACCTAATTATTTCTAGTACCTCTCTCTCTTACAAGGTGAAAGATCCTGTGTAATTTTCCAGGGATCTTTTGGGACATCTCAAAGATAGTTGGAGATCAAGAAAATATCATTTATGGAAGTGGATATGGCTTAAACGGTTGAGTGCCTGCTTCCCACATGGGAGGTCCCAGGTTCAGTTTCCAGTGCCTCCTGAAAGCAACAAACAGCAAACAAACGAGAAAACCAACTCAGGGGAACCTGAAGTGGCTCAGTGGTTGAGCGCCAGCTTCCCACATGTGAGACCCCCCAGTACAATCCCCAGCACCAGTACCTAAAAAAAAAATCATTTAGGATTTGATTTTGAAGAGCCAAAATATCAAAAGTCAGGAGATTTGCACACTTGTTAGATAAGATCATAGGTCACTGTGAAACAATATTTGGTTCTCTAACCAAAGTGACAATGAAAGATTTTATCTCTTTTTAACCAAAGTGACAATAAAAGATTTTATAAGTAGGTATAAGAGGTAACTTTACTGTAAAAAACCCTTAGTTCTTTTAAAAATGATAAGATTTGGTTCTTTTAAACAATCAAGGAAATGTTAAAATCAAGAGAAAGCACAGGGATATAGAATCTTTGCCTTCTAGGCAGATTACTCAGAAGGTAAAGAAAAACCTCTTAACACCCTTAAGAGCAGAGCAATTGAATGGAAAATAAATTAAAGTTCTGCATATTGTTTTGTATTACTTTTGCAACTTTCCTGTAAGTCTGAAGCTATTTCAAAATAAAAAGTAAAAAAAGAAAAAAGAAAAAAGAAAAGGGCAGACCAATAATCTAAGAGAATTTTGTCATTTTAACAGACAGAAAACAAAATTCTAGTTTTCCTTCAGTGTGCTAGCTGATACTAACTCCTTAAAAAAAAAAAATCTTACAAATACCCCATCAAATTTTAGCCAGCTTTGACCATAACAAAGCTCCTTTCCATGAACCTTCTACAATCTTCCATATCTAATCAGGTTTTGCCCTATACTTTCCTCTTTCTCATTCTGGAACAACCAGTCATTCTACTTTATGACAAGATTACTCTTTCTTCTTAAGCAAAACACATCCTGCATACCTCACATACTTAATTTAGCACAATTTAAGTTACTAAAATGACCTTGGAATCTGTCTTTAAGCTGATATATTATAAAACATAATGTGGAAATAAAGTTTGTCAAAATAATTGACTCAATTTGGTTAAATGAAAATTTACATGTTTCATCATCTTAAACATCTAGTAGATGTAATGCTAGCTATTTGATCAGTAAACCTGTATAAGTTTACAGGAAGAACATTCTCAAACAATAAAAATTGGTGCTTGTATTATACTCAACATTGATAATCAGTAGACATAGCTGTTTTTTTTTTTTATCAAACTATCATTAAACTAGTCCCATTTGTCAAATTTTTAAAACATTTGGATTTTTTTTTTTTTGACAGTTAAATAGAATTTATTCCAGGTATGAAAAGCTAGTTCAATATTTGAAAAATCAAACACTGTAATCTACCATATCAAGGATTTGGTTTTTTTTTTTAATAAAAATATTTTATTTTCTATTATATTAATCCAATACAAGGCAATACAACCACGGTGAGTTAGTTTTTATAAGAATGCTTTTTAAAAAACATTGGAAGTTTTAAAAATTGAATTTCCTTAACTTCTGGAATTTTAAGAATATTTAATTTATATACAAGGAATAATAGATAATTTGCAAATGAAAAAACACAAATAAACCAAAGTTTTGTGAAAAAATGTATTCAGCTTCACTCTTACTTGGAAATGCACACTTATACAGTTAAATATAACTTTTCACCTGTGAAGTTGGTATTATTTTAAAAGATAATGCTATTTTGGGAAAAGTTTTCCTGACATTCTGTATCTCAACATCACAATTCAAGATAATTTCTAGGAACTGTCTTATAGAATATTAACAAGTTGCTATACAAGGATGTTTAGCATTATTTGTAATGGAGCTCACATTTGAACCTATTTCCTGGAACTGCTAAACTAGGAGTGGTTCCTCAGCCTACGTGGTTCTGAGGGTCTCCTCTCTGCTCTCTGAAGTGGCTCCTTCTTGGTCAGATAATTGACTGAGTTGTGCTGGGGGTGAAAAAAATAGGTATAGTTGGTAGATATCAGAGCTTGAGGGAGCAGTGGAGCCCTGTGGAATTTTCTAGTTAGTCCTTGCTTGCTTAATTTTCACTTCAAAAGGAAACTATTCAGTCTTTTGAATTCAGATGTGGTTGTCTTCCAGTGAGTCACCTATTTATCTCTGGAGTAATGTAAACAGGATGGGTCAGGTCATTCATGCAAACACCTCAAAATTTCTTGAGGGAGGAGAATTATTTGTTTTATTTAATTAAAAGCAAATTCTGAACACTTACATTTTCATTATTTTTCAACAATATTGTAAGAGGAATGAAAAGGGATTTGGGTGGGGTAGAAAAAAAACAAGATACCTATCTTTAAAATCCTGAATACTTTTCATTAACATAAGATAAACTGAATATTCTGTGGTGTCTTAAAGAAGCCAAAACAAGTCTTAGTGTTTGGAAGTTTGTGGAAGCAGATTCTGGCCTAATATGGAGAAGAACTTTCTAACAGCAGTTCATCAAATGTAATGCTGTGTACTGCATGTCAAAGAAGATACAATGCACTTGCATTTTTAAGGGGTTTTAGTTTAAATGCCCCAGGGCAAAAATTCAGTGAGTTAAAAATTATCCATGATTATTCATTACTAGAAAGTTGAACACGATATGAATTAATTCACTCACATTTAGTGCGTAAGTTTTGGATTAATATATACCTTCAACACCCAAACTTTGGGTAGTAGAAGGGAATTCTGAGTTACTATTTTTTTGGATAAGTTAAATTGTGTACAATGCAGCTACTGTGTGTGTGTGTATAAAACTTTCTTTTCTTGGCAGGATTCCTAAGAAAGCTCATCTATCCATGGATTGGATGGGGGTTTAGCATAAGAAGGTATTTTCCCCTTCTCTTTATTCTTTTTGATATTGATTCCCTTGTCATGTCAATGTATTTGAACATGGATTACTGTGGTAAGGTCTTAGAGACTCAAACATCAACACTAACCATAGCTCATGATTAGCGTTCACTGTTTTTTTTTTTGGAGGTACTGGGGATTGAACCCAGGACCTCATACATGGGAAGCAGGCACTCTACTACTGGGCTACATCTGCTCCCCAATGAGAGTTGATTTTTTTGTTAGTTTGGTTGTTTTTAGGAGGTATAGGAAATTGAACCTGGGAACTCTTACACGGGAAGCAGGTACTCAAGAATTTGAGCTACTTCCAGTCCTTTAATGTTCACTCTTTAAGTCAAATGTGTAATAATAGTAATTGCTAATAATTTTTTCTTAGTGCTGGACAATTTACAAAGCATTTCCACATTTTCGTCTCCATTAATCCACACAACACTACTATTGTTTCCCTCCATTTTACCAATGAGAAATTTGAAGTTGAAGGAGGTTAAGAGAATTGCCTAATAAATGCAGTGCTTCTCAAAGTGGTTCCTGAATCACAAGCATCAGTTTTACCTGGGAACTTGGTAGAGATGCAGATTCTAAGCTCCATCCCAGACTTACTGAATCAGAAATTCTGGGGGTGGGGTCCAACAATATATGATTTTAACAAGCCAGCCAAAGGATTCAGATGTACACTAAAGTTTGAGAAACACTGGTCAAAATAAATCAATTTGATTAATCTGTCTCTAATCCAGGAGTTCTTAACCAAGGGGTCTGTGGAAAGATTTCAGGGGGTCTGTAAGCTTGACTTGAGAATTAAAAAAATTCTTGTGGGCATGTGTGGACTTAGTAAGAGGTCTATGGTTTTCACCTGACTGGCAAATCCCATTTCTGCCTCAGAAGTTAACAGGGAAAAATGTTTTCAATTCTTTACTTTCCCTTCACTATCATAGGCCTTGTTTAAATGATTTACATATACTCTGTGCTTTGGTTTCTCTATCTGAAAATGAGGATAATAATTGTAATTTTGTGAGGATTAGTTAATATATGTAAAGGCTTAGAAAAGTATTTGGTAGGAGTTAAGCATTCAATAAATATTAGCTATTGTTATTATTGTTGCCCTTGCTATTCTTTTTTAAATTTTTTAAAATTTTTTTATTTTTAAAGAGAGCAAAAGACCTAAGTAGAACTTTTATAAATGAACACACACGCATATATATATTTTTTACATTTCTCAATTCTTACTATTCTTTTTATTCTTCTGTTTAATAAACAGGTTCTTTTTGTGTGTGATTCTAATAGGTATTGCTAGTGTAACCAGTTTTTGATTGATTTGGATTTTGTCCAGTGTAAGAAAGAAGTATCTCCTAGCCCTTCCCCCATTCCCCATTAAATTTGCTCAAGTTGTTCTTTGCCACCCACTGGATGAAATCATAGACAGATATCTTTCTTTCTTTCCTTTCTTCCCTTCCTTCCCTTCCTTCCTTCCTTTGAGACATAGGGCCTCTGTGGAGGAATCTCTGAAGATTCCGCAAGCAGACTGCAGAGAAGTTGGAGACTGGAGAGGGAACCATGCCCTCCATGGAGTCCTCCTAGGTTTCATTCTCTCTTCAGGATGACTCAAGATGCCTCTCTTCTCAAGGCTCAGAGGAAACGTGCTTTTGCTCCACTGATGGTGGAAGCATCTTTTTTATTTTTTTATTTTTTAAATTTCTCAATTAGCTTTACTGGATACATATAAATTTTTTTTTTGAATCATACAATATGTTACACAATATAATTGTTTCATAGTAATGCAGTCATACAATATTTCTCCTTTTGTGTCTGGCTTGCTTCGCTCAACATAATGTCCTCCAGGTTCATCCATGTTGTCATATGCTTTGCGACTTTATTTCTTCTTACAGCTGCATAAACCATTGTGTGAATACACCACAGTTTGTTTATCCATTCATCTGTTGATGGACACCTGAGTTGTTTCCAACTTTTGGCAATTGTGAATAATGCCTCTGTGAACATCGTGATGCAGATGTCCGTTCGTGTCACTGCTCTCAGTTCTACTGGGTATATACCCAGTAGTGGTATTGCAGGGTCATGTGGCAAGTCTACATTCAACTTCTTTAGAAACTGCCAAACAGTCCTCCAGAGTGGCTGTATAGTTCTGCATTCCCACCAACAGTGAATAAGTGTTCCTCTCTCTCTAAATCCTCTCCAACACTTGTAGTTCTCTGTCTTTTTAATAGTGGCCATTCTGATAGGTGTGAAATGATATCTCATTGTAGTTTTGATTTGCATTTCCCTAATCCTTAGTGATGTTGTGCATTTCTTCATATGTTTTTTTGCCATTTGTATTTCTTCTTTGGAAAAATGTCTATTCAAGTCTTGTGCTCATTTTTTAATTCGGTCGTTTGTCTTTTTATTGTTGAGTTGTAACATCTCTTTATATATCCTGAATATTAAACCCTTATTGCATATGTGATTTCTAAATATTTTGTCCCATTGAGTTGGCTGCCTTTTCACCCTTCTGACAAAGTCCTGTGAGGTGCAAAAGTGTTTAATTTTATTTATTTATTTATTTTTTAAAGATTTATTTATTTATTTTGTTTATCCCCCCCTTGCTGCTTGTGCTTGCTGTGTCCTTCGCTGCGTGTCTTCTCCATGTCTGCTTATCTTCCCCTCGCTGTGAGGTCCTGCTGCGTCAGCCCCTCGCGCCGCGCGGGCTGGCCTGCCCTCACAAGGAGGCCCCGGGAAGCGAACCTGGGGCCTCCCATATGGTAAACGGGGTTCTCTATCGACTGAGCCACTCCCGCTTCCCCAAAAGTGTTTAATTTTGAGGCGGTCCCATTTATCTATTTTTTCCTTTGTTGCATGTGATTTGGGTGTAAGGTCCAAGAAACAACTACCTATTACAAGGTTTTGAAGATGTTTCCCTACATTTTCTTCTAGTAGTTTTATGGTCCAGCCTTTTATATTTAGGTCTTTGATCCATTTTGAGTTGATTCTTGTATAGGGAGTGAGATGGAGGTCCTCTTTCATTCTTTTGGTTATAGATATCCAGTTGTCCCAGCACCATTTGTTGAAGAGACTGTTTTGTCCCATTAACATGTACTTGGTAGGTTTGTAAAAAACCAAGTGACTGTGTAGGTGAAGGTTTATTTCTGGGTTCTCAATTCTATTCCGCTGATCAATGTGCCTATCTTTAGGCCAGTACCATGCTGTTTTGACCACTGTAGGTTTGTAATATGTTTCAAAGTCAGGCGGTGAAATTCCTCCCACATCGCTCTCCTTTTTAGAATGCTTTTGGCTATTCGGGTGCACTTTCCCTTCCAAATGATTTGGTAATTGCCTTTTCTAATTCTGTAAAGTAAGCTGTTGGGATTTTGATTGGTATTGCATTGAATCTATAAATCACTTTGGGTAAGATTGACGTCTTCATGATATTTATTCTTCCAATCCATGAACATGGAAGGTCTTTCCATTTGTTTAGGTCTTCTAAAATTTCTTTTAGCATTGTTTTGTAGTTTTCTGCATATAGGTCCTGTACTTCTTTGGTTAAATTAATTCCTAGGTATTTGAGCCTTTTTGTTGCTATTGAAAATGGAATTTTTCCCCTGATTTCCTCCTCAGATTGTTCAGTACTAGTGTACAAAAACATTACTGATTTTTGCATGCTGTTCTTGTATATTGCCACTTTGCTGAACTCTTTTTTAGCTCAAGTAGCTTTGTCAGGGATACTTCAGGATTTTCTAAGTATAGGATCATGTCATCCATAAAACAGTGAGAGTTTTACTTCCTCTTTTCCTATTTGGATGCTTTAATTTTTTTTTTTTTTTCTGTCTAATTACCCTAGCTAGAACTTCTAGTACAATATTGACTAACAATGGTGACAGTGGGCATTGTTGTCTTGTTCCCAATCTTAGAGGGAAAGCTTTCAACCTTTCCCCATTGAATATGATGTTGGCTGTGGGTTTTTCATATATGCCTTTTATCATATTGAGGAATTTTCCTTTTATTCCTATCTTTTGAAGTGTTTTTTATCAAGAAAGGATGCCGGATTTTGTCAAATGCCAATTCTGCATCACTTGAGATTATCATGTGATTTTTTCCCTTCAATTTGTTAATGTGGTGTATTACATTGATTGATTTTCTTATGTTGAACAAGCCTTGCATACCAGGAATAAATCCCACTTGATCGTGATGTATAAGTCTTTTGATATGCTGTTGGATTTGATTTGCAAGTATTTTGTTGAGAATTTTTACATCTATGTTCATTAGAGAGATTGTTTTTAAATTTTCTTTTCTTGTGGTATCTTTATCTAGCTTTGGTATTAGAGTGATGTTGGCTTCATAAAATGTGTTGGGTAATTTTCCCTCCTCTCCAATTTTTTGGTAGAGTTTAAACAGGATCGGTGTTAATTCTTTCTAAATGCTTGGTAGCGGGGGCAGATGTGATGCCAATGGTTGGGCGTCTCCCATATGGAGTGACCTGGGTTCGATCCCTGGGACGTCCCCATAAAATAAAAAAAAAAAAGAAAAAATATAGAAGGCACTCCATCAGGCTCCATGAGCAGGTGAGCCCCCAGGCTCTGTTTGAGGGCCTGCCAGGCCCTACCGAGCCACGCAGCAAGATGATGATGTAACAGGAGAGCAACACAAGGGAGAGCCAAGACGAGATGCACTGAAAAACTAGAAAATGAGGTGGTGCAGGTGGCAGAATGCCTCTCTCCCACATCGGAGGTTCCCACGATCGAATCCCGGTGAAGACAGGAGGAGAAGGATGAGAAGAGAGGGCAGGAAACAGACACAGAGAATTGCCCAGCGAATGGACACAAAACAGCAAAAATAGGGAGGAGGGAGGGGTGTTAAAATGGATTTAAAAAATTAAAATAAAAAAAATATAAATGCTTGGTAGAATTCACGTGTGGAGCCATCTGGTCCTGGACTTTTCTTTGCTGGGAGATTTTTGATAACAGTTTCAATCTCCTTAATTGTGATTGGTTTGAAGTTCTTGTATTTCTTGTAGCATCAGAGTAGGTTGATTGCGCATTTCTAGGAATTTGTCCATTTCATCTAGGTTGTCTAGTTTTTTTGGCATATAGTTTCTCATAATATCCTCTCATGATTCTTTTTATTTCTGTGGGGTCATTTGTAACTTCCCCCCTTTCATTTCTGATTGTATTTATTTACATCTTCTCTTTTTTTCTTTGTTAGTCTAGCTAGGGGTTTGTCAATTTTATTGATCTTCTCAAAGAACCAGCTTTTGGTTTTGTTGATTTTCTCTATTGTTTTTTTGTTCTCATTTTCATTTATTTCTGCTCTAATCTTTATTATTTCTTTCCTTCTGCTTGCTTTCTTTTTTGACCCACTGTTTATTTAGGAGTGTATTGTTCAGCCTCCACACATTTGAGAATCTACTTTTTTCCTGTCTATTATTGATTTCCAGTTTCATTCCATTATGATCTGAGAAGATACTTTGTATAATTTCCATCTTTTTTTAATTTATTGAAAGCTGCATTGTGACCTAACATGCGGTCTATCCTGGAGAAAGATCCATGGGCACTGCTGAGTTTAGATGCAGTGTTCTATACATGTTTGTTAGGTCTAACTTCTTTATCATATTGTTCAAGTTCTCTGTTTCCTTGTTGATTTTCTGTCTAGTTGTTCTATCTAATGATGTGAGTGGGGTGTTGAAACCTCCAATGATTGTTGTAGAGATGTCTCTTTCTCCCTTCAGTTTTGCCAAAGTTTGTCTCATGTATTTTGGGGCACTCTGGTTAGTTATTTATGACTGTTATATCTTCCTGGTGGATTGTCTCTTTTATTAATGTATAATGGCCTTCTGTATCTCTTATAACTTTTTTGAATTTAAAGTCTGTTTTGTCTGATATTAGTATAGCTACCCCTGCTCTTTTTTGGTTACTATTCATGTGGAGTATCTTTTTCCAACCTTTCACTTTCAGCCGGTTTGTATCCCTGGGTCTAAAGTGAGTTTCTTGTAAGCAGTATATGGATGGCTCACGTTTTTTTATCTATTCTGTCAGCCTGTATCTTTTGATTGGGGAGTTTAATCCATTCACATTCAATAATATTACTGTAAATGCACTATTTACTTACTCCATTTTATTCTTTGGTTTTAATATGTCATATCTTATTTTTGTCTATCTTTTTACTCTTTTGTTTATTCTTTCTGCTATTCTTTCTTCTATTGTCTCCTCCAAGCCTTTCTCTCCTGTCTTTTTCTTTCATGTTCTAAGGCTTCCTTTAATATTTCCTGCAAAGGTGTT
>JAQZBX010025860.1:0-29294 GCA_029593785.1 Cabassous unicinctus | reverse complement strand
GACCATTCTGTATTGCAGTGGCACTTGTCCAGAATTGGTACCTCCCCATACTTGGGGAATTTTAAATATACCAGTGAAAAAAAGCTTTTTCCCTTCAAGGGGAAGAGAAAAATCACTCCTCAAAACCCAGCAGATCTGGCCAGGAGGTCTTTCCTCCTGTCCCATTTCTTGAGGCATGTTGTTTTTGCAGTGAAGAAAGAGACCCAAACCTAACTTGAGTTATAAGAAACAAGACATCCCTTTACAGTAACGGCTAAAAAGGGAGTGATCAGTAGCAACTCCTTTACCCTCACATCCGATGTACGTGCTTCACAGAAAAACAAAAATAGCAAAGCCACAAATTACAACAGCTAGATTTACAAAATCCGTTCATCCAAGGGTGCTGAAAGGCAGGAAGAGCAGGTAGGAGGATCAACAGCACAGGGACAAAAACAAGTATTCAAATCAGCCCAGGACAGGGGATGGCAAATGCTAGAAAATAGCTACAGAAAAAACCATGGTCCTTTCAGACTTAGTTAAGGTGGTGTTAAAAATCCACATACTGGTATCAGGAGATTCTGCCTTATGTGCACCAGAGGCAAAAATTCTAATTCCTCAGAAAGAAGGGAATATGCAGAAGGCCCTTGGCAGAGTGGGTCCTGCTTTCCCTGAGTAGGGGAAGGCGAACAGGGAAAAGATCTGCCACGGTCTTCTTTCTGATTCACTTTTTGGTCTGGTTTATTGCATGACTCCTGTGGTTTAGGAGAGACCACTTGGTTGAAAAAGCCTTCTAATATTCTGTTTGTTAAATGCTATCAGTCTTAATTTTCATTACCCTTGTATCCTAGAGACAACAATTTTGAAGTGGGAGTAAGGTCCAAGATTTCATAACATAACAAGGTACAATTTTTATGTCAGAATGGATGATGAAATTTAAATATGTTGCCATTCACAATGAACATACTGGTGTTTCAATAATATAAAACACAGAAATGCTAGAATTTTCAGACCTCATAACAAAGCAAAAAGGAAAATCGTGTTGGAACTACTTTTAGGGGCTCATCAAAGATAATTAATGGACCTGCTTGATAGAATTGTATTTTTAACTTATATTCCAAATTGCCCATAACTATATGGTCACCACCCACCGATTCAAAGGAAAATATACCTCTACAGAAATCTCTTCCAAAGTAGATTTTCATATGTCCAAAGATAATTCAATTATTTAAATTCAGAATAAGGCAAGTTTGAATTTTTTTAGATGATAAAAATTCTAGCCTCTTTTTAATTTCCAAATTTGTGCTTCTCAACATTTTCAACCTGAGGTCCATTTAGTATCTCCTTGGGTATGCATCACTCCTTGATTGGCCCCTAGATTCAAACAATATTTTGCTCAATCTTCTGTACTCCTCTGTTCTCCTACTATAGCTCAAAGAAAGCTGAGTATTGGTGTTTATAAGACGATATAATTATTGTGATTCAGTCCTGCTAGCCAAAGTAACTGCAATGTGATGGAGTAACTCTTCCAAAGCCCCAATCATTATAAAGTATCATATGATATCTAGTTGCCTATAACATCATATCCCTCAATAACAAGTGAGCCAATGGGGAATAAAGCAGGCATGCCTCCATGTAATTTTTCCTAACTCCTACAACTGAGGAACCTCCTTTCATCTGGGATTGTAAGCAGTCAAGTTATTTCCAAACATTGTGCATACTGATTTGGAATTAGTGATTACTGAAATCACTAAATACCATTAGTTCTAATGTTTACCGTTGCCTTTTCCTTGATATTGGTAAAGATACTCTCATGATTCATATTAACAGCAGAAAGGACATTTAGGGAAGAGTATCAACCTAGCTCCTACATACAAGTCTATTCCAAAAAGGCCTCCCGACACCAAAAGAACACTGTACAACACAGTTTTCTATAAATCCATATGTACACACACCCACACAGGGTCATACACCCAATAAAGCCCTCCTTTAATGTAGGACAGAATTTTTCAAACTGATGGTCATTCCCCTAATAACTTTTAATGCAGAATAGAATTTAACAAAATATTTTGCATATTGTGAATAAAAGTATTGTTTCCTGAAAATATTTAATTGCTTTAACAAAGATGTGCATTTATGTTTGTGTACCCATGGATGTGCTGAATGGTAATGGAAATTTATTACTGCAGTGGGGACAGAAGACAGTTAACAAGACCAGGTAGTTTTTTGCTTTTTTTACCTGAAGAATAAGGGGAGCTTTAATAGAAGCGATCTACAAATTTTTATTTTATTTGTACTAATATTGTTTCATTTGCCCCATTCTTATTCTTACAGGAATTGTTGCTATGTACTGCTTATTACAAGAATAAAAGTAAATATCAAAATATTATTAAACATGCAAAACAACTACTATAACCTTGCAATCTAAAATTAAAGAGTGAAACAAATTCTTGATTAACAACCACATTTTGTTTACAGCAAAAGATTGTCTTCTAATAGGTAAATCAATACTTGCTTGATTGTATCTGTTTCTCAGAATTACATACTTCTTGTTCATTAACTTTTTAAAATAACCACCTGCCTTGGAAAACTATACAAAACTTGTAGATGTTTCTTTTTAAAGTGTTGATAAATTCTTCTATTCTGTTTTGTCTTTATCAGTTACTTACAATAATGAATGGACCTCTCAGTGACTACTGAAATCCATCAAGTACTATGGAGTCCCAAAAGATTGTAAAAACTGAAGTGAACATCATAAGATGTGAAATAATAAATGAATATAGCCATATTTACATACATATGTGTAAATAGATTAAAAGGTTAATATTCATTCATTTAAAAATATTCATGTTGTCCTAACTATGTGATTAGCTTACATAAGTAATAAAGACAGGCAAAGTTCCTGCACCCATGGAAATTACTTTCCAGTGAGTGATATGAACAATAAAGGGTATATCAATATATTAACAAGATAATTCCACTTCAAGTAATTGCTATAAGTGTAATAAATAGTGTGATGGGTTGAATAGTGATTCTGAGGCAAAATATGAATTTGGGTTTCAGTGACAGTCACACTGAAGAGGTGACATATTAACTGAGAAAGACCTGAATTTCAAGGAGCCATCCATGTCATTCAGACTGAGGTGATAGCAAGTACAAAGCCCTTACACAGAAAAAATCTTGATACAAATGGGAACAGAAAGGGGTTTGTACTCCTGGTCATGGCAAATGAGGGAAAGAGGACTCAAAATTAGTTTATCAAAATTACACTGTAAAAAAAAAAAATTACATTGTATTATCAATCCATCTAGTACTTCCTTTAAGAAGCATTTTAAGGATAGTGGATAAAGCTTCACAGGTTTTGTTGAATGAAATTAAATATAACTCCTTATCCTCCATTTCACAGGACTAGCCCAAAATACAATCTATTATTTTTGGGGTGACAAACACATTCAGTGAGGGTCCTACAGCTGTGGTCCTCAGTAGTTCCCACTGACCTTGAAATCTAATGACTTGGTTGGTTCTTGATCATATACAGGACATGGGAATCATTGCCACACCCAGAAACCCAGTGCACAGATTAAAAGCTTCCGAGACATTTTGAAGCCATTTTTGCTGACCCTGCCTCAGATACCTTAATCTCTGTGGGGATCAACTAATCTAGTAAGGTCATTTAACAATATCATCTCCTCTGTAGGCTTTGAGAGTCGTCCTCTTTCTCCTCATTATCTGCTTCTTCCAAAGCAAAATCCACACAAAATACATAGCCTTCCAAGAAAACAAAACCATGAATGTAAGGTTAATGCCTTCAACCCAAAAGTATACTCCTCCCTTGAAGCAACAAAGTATAAAAAAGCCTACACAATTTTTAAAAGAAGAGGAATTAGGGAAAAAGGGGAGAAATACAGCAGGAACAAACATAATGATTTTCTTGCTACACACATATACACATACTTTTTAGAGAAGCAGATAATTTCGGAGATAGAGAAAGCAGAAAAAATACAAGACCAGATACGATGAAAAACTTGTTAAATTTATTAGGGGTATAAAAAGTTGAGACAATATTGCTAGAAAATGTATAATTATTATTTTAGACATGAACGGCCATTATACAAATTATCAATATTTCTATCACTGCAAATGGGATAGAATAGAATCTTCAAACAAAACTGCTTATGAAATTATGGAATTCAAACATAGAAGAATTTTCTAATGGAAAATCTACTTCAATACAGAGATTAGTTCATAGAGATATGAAGTGTTTTTCTTGAAAAATAGAAAACTAATGTCCTGTTTAATTGAGATGATTAAAGTACCCTCAATCTCTGATATAAAGATTTATATAGAGGGACTTCAAATTCCTATGTCTTAAGATTCTAAATATATAAAATAGCATATAGTTTAAAACTGAAAAAATTTTAAAGCATTAGAATGAATTATAGGAGATTCTTCCTTTTCCTTTAATTTTTCCAATTAAAACAAAACAAAACAAAAATAATTGGAAAGTCTGCCAGATCATAACAGGGAGTAATTAGAGCTCTATTAGAAGAGACAGACCATGACCAGGATTGGGGAAGAGGAGAAGGGAGGAGGGAACTCAATCTAAAGAAAAATGATAGGGATCAAGAAAAAGATGATGTTTATATTCACTGCACAATGGTAAATTATATTACAGATTAACTCAAAGGAGTGACTTGATAAGTGTCTGAGCTAGGATGTATGAGAAACACACTAAAACAGATGTGACACTCAAAATTAAGATGAGAAATGAATGTTGGACAACTCCAGCACATTCAAACAGTATTAACTCTTGGTCCATCACTGACAACAGAAAAAGTCAATTGCAAATTGCCTCTTGAAAAACAATTTCATCCTTGGCACAAAGTATATTTCTGAAACTGGATTTGAAACACCCCATCTTCCTTGTAAGACTTATTTATGAAAATTACATTGTGATTTATACTTGTTCCTCTTTTGTTAAAAATAACCTATTTTAGCTGTCAACTACTATGTTTTTATGTCTTTGCATTATTATTTATAGCTGTAAATACATGTGATGATTATGGTTAAAAAATCTATGATGTCAGTAAAATATAGGGTCATTTAAGAATCCAGTCATGGAAATTTTGGGAATAGAGTATTTTTTTTTCTAAAAATTTTCAAAGTTAGGGAAGTTGATTATAACTGAACCTTAAAAATTACAGAAATTATTTATAATGGGAAAAATATTTTTCATATTATTTTCAAAATGTAATTTAGCTATCTAAGAATCTCTTGCCAAATCTCTCTTTCTTTAGAACCACATATTTCAACATTCCACTTAAGTGATTCCATTTCTTCAAACACCATGTAGTTGGTTGCTTATTCAGCTCAATGGAAACACTTCTTACCAATATCATCAATCACTTTTCTATGTCTAATTTCAATGATACTTTAAAGTATTATCATATGGAGCTACATTCAGTAGTTTTCAAAGCCAAGCACTTATTCTCCTTTGACCTAAGTTCTTCTCTTTGATTTCATGAAATCATGTTTTTTTACTTATTCCTCCTACATTTCTGGCTCCATTAAATGTAGAGACTTCTCAAGACACTGCATGAGACCCCCTTTGTCTTCCTCTCCAGAATCTCCCCATAGACAATTTCACCCTCAATTGCAATATTTACCAAATAACTTTTTGACAGGTGACTCTACGTCAGATTTTTAAACTACAGACCAATATAACCAACTACATTAGCATGTCTATAAAATTACTTCAAACTCAATATATTCTAAATTAAACATAATTTACACTCTTCTGAAATTTTAATGCTTTTTGGTATTGCCTAACTTAATGTGTGGGAAACTATGCTCTTAATTCCCCAAGCTGAAAACATAGGAATCAAATTTGATGCCTTTCTATTTATCTAATTAATCACTAAATCCCTTTGATTTTATTATTATTTTTTAATTTATTGAGGTATATCACTCATACATAAACATACATAAACAATAAGTGTATAGTAATAGTTGTAAACTTATAAAACAAACACACAAAACACCATACCAGGTTCTCATACCTTACCCTACCAGCAATACCTTGCATTATTGTGAAACATTTTTAAGTAATGATTAAAGAGCATCCTCAAAATAGTACTACTAACCAAAAAAAAATTTGGTGTATTTTCCCCCAACCCCCCTTATTATTATTATGATTGTGATTTTTATATCATTTATAGATGAACATACATAAACAGTAAGTGTATAGCAAAATTTGTGAATTTACAAAGCCAACAAACATTACAACATACAGGGGTCCCATACTCAACACACCACCAACACCTTGCATTGTTGTGAGACATTTGTTACAAATTATGAAAGAATATCATCAAAATCTTACTAATAACTATAGTCCATATTTTACATTTGGTGTATTTTTCCCCCAACCAACCCTATTGTTATTTTTAAAATATATTTTTATTAAAGAAGTTGTGAACTTACAAAACAATCATGCACATGTGCAGAATTCCCACACAACAGCCCTCTATCAACACACCACACCATGGTGGAACATTTGTTACAGATTATGTGATAAGATCATCAGACTATTACCACTAACCATGGTCCACAATGTACACTGGCACACTATTTACCTACTCTCCTACTATTAACATAGTACATCTTTGGCACAGATACATGACAATTACAGTATTGCTGTTAACCACAGTCCATAGATCACTCCAGTTGTATTTTTCCCCTGCTTCTCCACATTCATACTACCCTGCAATACTGATGTACATCTGCTCTAGCTCACAAAGGGTACTCTTGCATCTGTACCATCAACTACAATTCTCACCCAACTCTGGGTTTACTGTGTTACTCAATCCCTAGGTTATTCTCCAGCTTTCTTTCAATTGACATTTACATTCCTATACTACCCTTTCCAGCCATGTTCCCATTTATAAAACAGTTGTTACTCACTATAATGTGTTACCATCAACTCTATACATTTCCACACTTTTACAGTGAAGTTAATTAAGGCTTCTACCAACATTACGCATCAGTAGTGTGTATCAGTCCTCCTCTTAGCTCCTTTAAGAATCCATGACCCACCTCTATGTCTTGAAAATGTTTTCCTATGTTTTCTTCTAGAAGCTTTATGGTTCTTGCTTTTATATTTAGGTTTCTGGTTCATTTTGAGCTAATTTTTGTATAAGATGTGAGATAGGGATCCTCTTTATTTCTTTTGGCTATGGATATCCAGTTCTCTCAGCACCATTTGTTGAATGGACAGTTCTGCCCAAGCTGGGTAGTTCCGACAGGCTTGTTAAAAATCACTTGACGGGGAAGCGGGTGTGGCTCAGTGGATAGAGCCCCCGTTTACCATATGGGAGGCCCGGGTTCACGTCCCGAGGCCTCCTTGTGAAGGCATGCCGGCCTGAGCGGTGCGGTGGGCTGATGCAGCAACCTCACGGCAGAAAGCGGGTGTGGCGCAATGGATAGAGCACCCGTTTACCATATGAGAGGCCCCGGGTTCGCTTCCCGGCGCCTCCTTGTGAGGGCAGGCCGGCTCGCGTGGCGCCGTGGGCTGATGCGGCAAGACCTCACAGCAAGGGGGAGATAAGCGGACACAGAGAAGACATGCAGCGGATGGACACAGCAGCACAAGCAGCAAGGGGGGGATAAATAAAAATAAAATAAACAAATCCTTAAAAAATTAAAAAATATAAATCACTTGACCATACATGTGAGGATCTGTTTCTGAAACATCAATTCGGTTACGTTGGTCTATGTGTCTGTCTTTATGCCAGTACAATGCTGTTTTTACCACTGTAACTAGGTAATATGATTTAAAATCCAGAAATGAGGGTCCTCCAACTTTGCTTTTCCTTTTAAAGATGTTTTTGGCTATTCAGGACCCCTTACACTTCCAAATAAATTTGATAATTGTGTTTTCCATTTATTTTAAAAATGCTGGTAGAATTTTTATCAGGATTGCATTGAATCTGTATATCAATTTGGGTAGAACTGACGTCTTAATATTTTGTCTTCCAATCCATGAGCATGGAATGTTCTTCCAATTATTTAGGTCTTTTTAAATTTCTTTTAATGATGCATTGTAGTTTTCTGAATACCAGTGCTATACATCATTGGTTAAGTTTATTCCTAAATAGTTGATTCTTTTAGTCGCTATTGTAAAAGGAATTATTTTCCTGACTTCCTCCTCAGATTATGCATTACTAGTGTCTTTTAAAGTCTATTTCATCTGATATAAGTATAGCTACTCTGGCTTTTTGTTGTTGTTACTGCATGAGTGGAATAACTTTATCCAGCCTTTCACTTTCAATCTATTTGTATCCTTGGGTCTAAGGTGAGTCTCTTGCAGACAGCATACAGGTGGCTCATATATTCTTATCTGTTCTGCCAGTCTGTGTCTTTTGATTGGGGAGTTTAATCCATTAACATATAGTTATTACTGTAAAGGCAGATTTTATTTCACCCATTTTGACCTTTGAGTTTTATCTGTCATATTTTATTTTCACCACTCATTTGAGACTTTTAATTACTTTTACTGATATAACATTCATTTCTAGGTTCTCTTGCAAGCATCTCCTGTCTTTTCTTTTCAGACTGCAGCACACCCTGTAGTATTTCTGCAAATCCAGTCTCTTGGTTACAAACTCTCTGTTTCTGTTTATCTGCAAATATTCTAAACTTGCCCTCATTTTTGAAAGACAATCTTGTTGAATATAAGATTCTTGGCGAGAAGTTTTTCTCTTGCAGTATCGTAAATATATCATACCACTGTCTTCCTGCCTCCATGGTTTCTGATGAGAAATTGGCTCTAAATCTTATTGGGTATCCCTTATATGTTATGCATTGCTTTTCTCTTGCTGCTATCAAAATTCTCTGTCTTTGGCAATTGACATTCTGATTAGTATATGTCTCAGAGTTGGTCTATTCAGATTTATTCGGATGAGAATACATTGTGCTTCTTGGACACAGTTATCTATGTCCTTCAACTGGGTAGGGACGTTTCCTACCCTTATTTCTTCAAATATTCCTTATGCCCCTTTTCCCTTCTCTTCTCCTTCTGAGACACCCTTGATATGTATGTTTGGGTATCTCTTGCTGTCATTTAGTTCCCTGAGACTTTGTTTAATTTTTTCCATTCTTTTCTTCATCTGTTCTTTTGTATATTCACTTTTGGAGGCCATTTCTTCAAGCTCACCAATCATTTCTTCTGCCTCCTCAAATCTTCTGTTTTATGATTCCACTGTATTTTTTATTTCATTTATTGCACCTTTCATTCTTGTAAGATCTGTTATTTTTCTATGTATGCTTTCAAATTCTTCTTCATGCTCATCCAATGTCTCCTTAATATCCTTAATCTCTTTCGTCATCTCATTGAATTTATTAAGGAGATTTGCTTGAACATCTATGATTAGTTGTCTCAACTCCTTTATATCATCTGGGGGCTTATCTTGTTTCTTTAACTGGGCCATGTCTTTCTGTTCCTTGGTATGGATTGTAGTTTGTTGTTGATGTCTTGGCATCTGGCTTACTAGATGTATTTATTCTGTGTGCAATTTCTCTCTTCAGTTTAGGGCTTTCATGCCCTTTCTTACTTACTGGTTGTGTAGTAGGAGCCAAGGATGTAGTTGATACTATAATTTGTGGAGGCTTAAACTGCCTGCATTGTCCCAGGGACCCATGAAACTTCTCCCACCTTTCTCCTTTGCCAGGCGTAAGGACAGAGCCACAGCTGTGTGTAATAATCCAAGTAATGCAGGCCTAAACTGTAGTTGCCCAGAGAGACTGATGAAGTTCCACACCATTCCTCCCCTGCCTGGGGCGAGGATGGAGCTGTAGGTGCTGGCAGCAATATATGCCTTACAGGTCCAAAATGACCGCAGTTGCCCTGGTAGACTTCTGACTGTTCAGTCTGTGCCTGCATTACCTGGAGAGGCTGGTGCAGGTCCTGGCAACTTCCTCCCTGCCAGAGGTGGGGCTGAAGTCTAGGCTAGGACTGCAGTACTATCTGGGTAGAAAGAAGCCGGTCCCTGTCATCTCTGTGATTTTCAGTCAGCCCCACTTCCCCTCATGCTGGGGGCAGATCCAAAATGGTGACTACTGGCCTCTTTCCGACTTGGACATGTTCAAACTTCAGCTGTTCTTAGGATTATACTTTAGTCCACCAAATTTACTTATCAGTAGCTGAGGTTGGTGCCCAATCGTCTATTCCTCCCCCATTTTGGGGGAATGGAGCTTCCAATTCCAGCCATGGAATAGCTCCCAAGGTGGCTTGTACTGCCAGTGGAGGATGGGCACTGGCCTCTGGGATGTGGAGCGCTCTACTTACAAATCTTCTCTGCAGTTGGGCAGTCTCTTCCTTCCATTCTTTCAAGGATGTTGCAGGATGGCCTTCTGGTCTCCTGCAGCCCCCAAACAGGTGCTTTAGATAGCTCTGGGTGATTACTAACTGTCCTGTAGCACGAGCTGACTCTAGGAGCTCCTTACTCTGAGGCCATCTTGCTGGTTGTCTCATTCCCTTTGATTTTTACTTCTGAACCATGTTTCACAATCCATTCATGAATTTTCTACCTCCATTTTCCTTCTGGATGAGCCTTTTCACATGGACAATGAACAGCATTCTAATGGACAAAAGTGCAACCTCTATTGACCCTTACAAATATTCTGCATATCGTACCTACAGACATCTATTAAAAATGTAAATTTGAATATGTCTTGCCAATTTTTCTTAAGACTAAGAATAAACTTCTTGACATAACCTTAATCTCCTGTAAGTATCAGCACATGTTCACCACTCCAGGCATTTGACCTTTTTTTCTGTGAATGTCTCTCTGTGCTTTCACCACCCTGGCAGACTCTTTACACATCAGGACATTTGTATAAGTCTTCCCTTAACTCATAATATTTCAGCAGTCTTGCTCTACTCCCTTTGCATAGTCACCTGCCCACCAGATCTTATAAATAATTCCATAAATTATATCAACTCTCCTTGTAACATGCCTTCTAATATACCCACACTTTATATTTAAAGGAATTATTAATGTGTAATGAAGTAATGTGGTTATTTAATTAACATCAGTGTTCCTCACTAAAATGCAAGATCTATGAGGTCATATTCATGATATTTCCTCAATGCTCTATCCATAGAAAATTGCATGGAACCTGGCTCAGCATAGGTGATCAAACATTTCTGAATTAATACATGTAATGAATGAGAAATGGAATGAAGGAACATCAAATTTCCACACTAGAATAATATTGAATCTATTCATTATCTTCCTAAAATTTTGGTCACTTTAATCTCATTGATTATTCTATCCTCTATGAATTTAATCTCACCACTTAATTTTCACTCATATTCAGGTACTCTATTAAATATTATGATATAGAAATAAACCCAACAGTTTACATTGTAGAATTGCTTGAATCAAAATACGAAAGTAAAAAGGAATTGAATACTAACGATTAAAATATATGCACCACTTTTTCACAAATAAGAAAGTTCTTTTGTGTTTTAAAAGTCAGTTGGATACTACTAGCTATCCGAAAGGGGGGGCGGGGACAGCTTTAGGTATTATTTCATCTTATTAAGAAAAGTGTTGAATAGCAACACTTGTGATACAACTTGTTTAAAAGAAAACCATACTCCTGTTTATAATAGAGAAAAAATTAGGCAAGGTGCACCACTTAACCTTATTTCCTCAGCTTTGCCAATTTGTGTCCCTACCCTTAAAAATTTTATAGCAATTGTCTAAGGGCCTTATACTTCACTGCTTTGAAAAAAAAAAGGTTCATATTGAAAATGACAATTTCTGTTCTTATTTCCAAAATATATAGGGAAATTATGCTTATAAACCAAACAAGTGATCTGGACATTGTCTGCTCTTTAATAAATCACTGTAGTAATGAACAGCACTTTTCTGCAGTGACAAAATGAAAATATCAGGGGAATAAAAGATTTGCTTTAAAATACTATTTTATATTCTCTTTACCACAAACTATATAACAAAAATGTTATCCCTGCCCTTTATATATTTTTTTGAATTACAACTATATTTTAAAAAATGTTTCTTCAAAATACTCTTATCTGATATCTTGTCAAATACATATGGTGTTTTACTATGTTTAATAACTACACAACTTTAGAAATAATTTTATAATTGAAATTAGACCTTCAGGGACCATACTTATGAAAGTTTTCTTTATAAGAAATATTTAAAACTATTTTCCTTCACATCTTCAGTTCTACAGCATCAGAGCTAAAATTTCTCAGTAATTTCATTTGCCTGTTCTTCCATGGCCAGTGGCCTCCGTAGAGAATATATTTGTTGTCTTTCCCCTAACACAGTGACTTTCTCCATCTCAATGCTCCGCTAAACACATTTACATTATTTATTCAATGTAGAGACACTAGAACTGGCAAATACAGATATACTTTAGTGAAATAATATCAAACCACTTCTCCCAGTAGTGTATTGAGAAGGTGGATTTGAGTACTGAGTGTTGTTCAAGAAACTTAGGAAGTCCATTCAAAGGTAAAGAAAGATAGAGCCAACTGCTGGATATTTGGCAACATTATGTCATTTAGCCAACCATTACAAACAAAGAGAGTATCTGTTAGAGTTCTGGCAGAAAACAGATGGTAGCTCAAATTGGGTAATTTGAGAAAAGTTTAATAAGGCTACTGTTTAAAAGATGTGGGCAGAGTAAGGAAGCCACAGGGGTGGATTTGCTGCCCTGAAACCAGTAACAGTTGCCCAACAGTTATCATCCTGCAGCATCTGTGTTTGGCACTTTGTTTTACATTTCCTTAGCCCACCATTGATTTCAGGACAGCAATGATGGACAGGCCTGTGTGCATTCCAGCCATTTTTCTTTTGTGCTTTGGGATTTTCTCTGAAGCCACAGGAGGTGTTGTGAGTAGGAACCACATGGACATGTATGTAAGTTAATACTTGTAGCGCAATTTTCTACCCATGGAATGGGCTGGGAATTTGTATACTCCAAGCTTTCCATCCTTCACAGAGAAAAGTCCTAAGGAATATTGTAAAAAGTTCTTCAGGGTATCGATGGTAGGCTTGAACCCCAGGTGCTCACAGTTTTATAAAGATCAATATGACATTCTGTACTGTCTTTTTGTCCTGTCTTACCTTGATGTTTCTGGGATAATTCCTGATAAGCCTATCTGAATGCAAGTCCTTGTTTCAGGACTTTCATAGAAAAATAAACAATTTTAAATTCACCCCTAAGCCCTAAAAGATAAAGGGAAGAGAGAAGTTACAAGAACCCAAAGAGAAAAAGGAAAATTCTATCAGATAGAAGACCTAACATTTAGTCAAAGTATGCATGTACCTGCATCTACCACCAAGGGGCAATAGAAACCTCAACTTCACTTTTTTCTTCTTTAAAGAACGCTGGTATCTCCTATTGGCTGAACTAGCTGGATTCCAAAAGTCATGGGGATCTATTTAGGTAACTCCTGCTGGGCAGCCACAGGGCAAAGGGGCAAACAGAAGATATTCAGCAAAAGGGGAAACCCACATTCCAGACCAAAATCATATATGTCCCATTACAGTCTGTTCCAGAAACTCCATTTTACCTCTTATTATCCTTAAAATAGTTTAACTTGGATGATGACACTATGAAGAAGTGCTGTATGTGTCCAAAATATAGTTTGGAAAAATAGCACTAATATACTCCCATCTGTTGAGGATCTTTTTCATAAATTTTAGGGATGGACTAAAATTCAACATTCTTTAAAGAGTGTAGAAGAGAAGATTGCTGATTAACATAAGAACCAGAAATAGAAACTTTTCTGCTTATAAAAATATATACTTCTTAGTCTGACAGCATAATATGTGGGTAGTTACACATATGAAAATTATTTGTTATTTAATAAGCATTGTCAACAACAAAACATTATTATGGCCAAGATAAATTACCTAATAAAATATCTCTGAAGAATTGAATAAACAATTAATTATTCAGTAGCTACAACATGGATGGCTTTACACTGGGAGGGGGAGGGGTATACCAATACAACATACAATTAATATTTAAGAGCAAAGTTATAGAATAGTTTGCCCCAAAGGCCCATTTGAGGTGAGTAAGAACTCAGTGGTCTATAGGCCAATAGTTAAGTGGTTTTGTAGTTAGAGGAGAAGAAATGTTATAGCAATAACCCAACTTTAATGGTGTATCAGTGATCAATTGACACTCCACTCTCAATTAGCTGATATTATTATTGGTAATATAACACTTAAGAGCAAAAACAATGTACAGAAAATAAAACCAAACAAATCTCAAAAAAATTTCAATAAATTATTCATATTTGCATCTCAAAACACTAGTACAGGTAGAAACTTGGAAGCTTGTGACTTATCTTGAAGTAAACCTGAGGTTAAAAAAAATCCTTTTTAATTATAAGGGCTAAAGGCCTAAGTGATTAGATGCCCAGAAACCCTCCACCCAATCACCCAACCACAAGAAAGAGAGGGGGATAAAGTTAATGGCATAGAAAGTTCATAGAAAAACTAAAAAACTGAAAACCATACAAGTTTTGGATGTTATATTTTAACAGTTATATTTTAAGTTTGTTTTGGCAGTGTAGAGTAAGATAGAATGTATGTGAAAAAGTTGATCTATGAAGAAAAATTAGGTATGATTGCAATCATCTATGGATAAGGAAATAAATGTGATTGAATGAGAATGAGATTAGGTGAAAAGGAAGCAAGCACTATTTTAAGACACTCCAAAGAAGTGAAACAATTGTTGACTCTAAATTGTTTAGCATTTGATGATGCATACTTTTTAGAATACCGATAAGAATGATTTGATAAATATATTTTATTGTTTAAGAGCATCCAGAAAATTTTGTTGACAATGATGCTAAACTTTGTGGAATTCCCAAAATTATCTTATCTCAGTGAGTAACAAAAATAAAGACCTTGTAATTAATAGATATGGTGGATTTCTCTAGGTGCATTTTATAGCAAAGTTGATGACATTTTAATATAGTTTACTTTACTCAACAGAAAACATCAGCTACAAAGTAGTATAACAAAAAACACAATGTTCTCAATTCACCAAAATCCTATGAAAAATTTTACTCTCCTAAACCAAAAACGATTTATTTTATAAGACTTTATAACATTTAATGAAATCCTCCATCTTAGTTTGCCAAAGGATGCCAATGCAAAGTACCAGAAATAGGTTGACTTTTTTATTAGGAAATTCATTAGGCTAAAAGCTTACAGTTCCAAGGTTGTAAAAATGTCCAAATGAAGGCATCATCAGAGATGCTTTCTCACCAAAGTTTGCCAGGTGGTGAGGCAAGATGGCAGCCAGTCTTTGTGTAGGTCTCTGCCTTCCCCTCAAGGCTCACCTACCAAGCTCAGCTGTGCATGATCAATAATTTGGCTTGACTCTTCAGCCTTGAGCTGCTTTATGGGCCCAGCTTTTTGGGGATTTCATGCTTCAGCTTCAACTGCTAGCAATCCCAGAGTCCTGTCTCACATATGGCCGGGTCAAAATGGCAGGGCTCCTTTTCTGTGTGTCTTCTTTCTCTGTGTGTCTCCATTTATGGAAGCCTCCAGTAAGAGGGTGGAGAACCAACCTGAGTCAAGCTTCACTGACATAGTCTAATCAAAAACTAATTAAATGATCTCACCAAGGTCCTTTAACCGAATCTAATGCAATCAAACAGTCTCACACCCACAGGAATGGACTAGTTTAAAAAAAAGAATCTTGTTTTTGGGATTCACCAAATTCAAACCGTCACATCTACCAATCTGAATTGCCAACATTTTTATAAGATTATGTTATTTATTATTCACTAAACATGACTATGAAATATAGTCATGTTTTCAAGGGTAGATTTTATGGTTCAATGTGACAATTGATTTTGAATAATATTTATAGGATTAATCAATTTATCAAAGATAACTGAATTGCATATCTTTAGTCTTGTGAAGAGAACTAATTGTGAAGGCATCATGAATAAAATCTCAATTACACTGTAAGACTATTAATACAAAAGACATGCAAATATTTTATTTATAAAAAATACTTTTGAAATACTGTTTTTGTAAAATTTAAAGGATATATAAAATTAAAAATAACAACAAAATAAGCATATATTTGTGAGAGATACTGTTAAAAAAAACAGCTAAGATAAAATTTCTAGGAAAACTGAAGGTTATAATTTCTCAGAAACACATCTAGAATATCAGAGGAGATCCTCACCCCTTAAACACACACACACACACACACACACACACACACACAACACAATCAGGTTTTGTTAGATGAAAGGTAAAACTTCAGCTATTTAGACTTAATTACTTAAAATGGAAGACTTAATTGGGTCCTGACTTCTACAAATTTAATTATTTATTCATTATTAAAACAATGCAATCTTCTTTACTATTTACTTTCCCTGGTTAGTTACATCCATGCACATAGCCTCAAATATCACATATATCTAATACATATATTCAGTTCAAATTTAGATATGTGGGTGTGTAGTTTAGGTCTGAATCATAACAAGAAATATGGGAAAACAGAGAAACCAAAATGCTCACGTGATTTCTGGTGATTTTTATTTTCTTCTTTTTGTTCTCTCCTATTTTCTAAAATTTCTACAAAAATCATGTACTGTTTTGAAATTAGAAAAAAATATGTATACACAGCTCAAGTAAATATTTTAAACAAATCAAGATTATTTTTAATATAAGGTTCGACTAATCTATTCAGAGTCCATCTCTGAAAGCATATGAGCAAATTAACTTTTGTCATTCTGTTAATTATTATACCTGGATACTTGTAGAACTTCCAGGTTCTTATTTTATAATAAAATATGACTTATCAGAAACAAACACTGGCTTTGGGACAAAATGTATAGATTAATAATAGTTTAGTATAATTTATTTCTACATTCTTTGAAGAGTTACAGAATATGTATTTATAAAATACCATATTATAATTTGGTATCAGCTTATTAGGACTTAGTTATACTTTTAAAGAAGGGTTACATGAACATAGTTTATCTATTAATGTGCAATCAGAATTTAAAATTTTATGATGCTTTTGATATGTAATATATTTTAAATAAATGCTCTCCGCAACATAAAATAGAAAGGGACACACAGCAGAGGTACATTTCAAGTGCAATGGGAATTTAGAATCAATAAATGTCATATCTGGTTTGTATATTTTTAAAAGATTTTTTAAAGGAGATATTGTAACAGAACTTTCACGAGCAGGTAGGATTTCTGTATGGAGGGAAAATCTGGGGCAAAAGCATCTTCTTTGGAAATGAGAAACCATAATAGAATAATCATTAATTCATGTTAGACAATGTTTTGAGGACAAAAACTAAAAGTAGGAAGTAAGCTTTTAATTGCCTAAGATAAAACTGTAGAACCCGGAATTTTAAGCTAATACATTTTCACATTATTCTATATCCCAATTGGGGCAATTTCAGTATTTTCAGTAAGTGGAGGACAAAATTATCACTGAATACAAGGAAAATGAAGCTGGAAAACTATATACAATCATACACACGCACATAAATACAATAAATTGCAAGATTGTGGAGGTGAATGATAATTATTCTATGATAATAACATCAGGTAACAATATTTATTGGAAGCTTAAATGTTAAATGTGTTCCAGGAAGTGTACTAGATGATAAATACTTAAAGCACACACATGTTCATTATTATTTATTATTACTGCCATAATATTATTTTTGTGTTATTATTATTATTATATAATATAAATCCATAAGAATTAGTATGCTATCACTGACTTTCAAATAGGGAGACTTACCAAGCTATATTAACTTTATTCCACAAGTTCATACAGGGAGTATTTTACAACTAGCTGTTTAAGAATCAACTAAAAATAGATGAATATGGGGGTCATGGAGTAATATAATAGCCCAAGCAATGTGGACTTGGGCCAGTATAATAGCCTTGAGAACTGATAAGAAAGCATAGAAGTGATGTTGTATTGTAGAAGTAATAAGGCTTGGTAATTGGTGGCTTTATATAGAGAAGGGGAGGACATGAAAATGCCTGTAAGCCTGAAGGACAGGTAATCTATATCTGGAGAATGTTTTTGTGATAAGACAGGTGACATAACCAAATTTGAATTTCAGGTGCCAAAAGACTTTACAGGTACCTGTATAAAATATAAAACTTGACCATAAGGGAGTGGAATATGATAGGAGTAGAGGAAAGGAATGACAACTTACTACTCCACATTTTGATTTAGGAAGAATAGATACTGGGATGTTCTCTAAAGCCATTATAAAATTTGAGAGAAGATATATAGTGAGACATTGTGGCCAAGAACTAATTACTAAGGAATATGTGCATCTGGAGACTAGGTGAAATAAGCTACAGAAGTAAGTCACACTATAACGGGTTAAAATTAAACCTATAACCTGTAAAGCAGAGAAAGCAAGAAAACAATTTTCAATAGTTTTTACATAAGAAAAATAATGATATAATTTTATAACTTAAGGAGAAAAAGTATACAAGGAAGATTTTCTTTCTCAGAATATTTATGGTTACAGCAATAATTTACTGGTAATGAGAATGTTAAAAATGCAAAGTGAGAAATAAAAGAGAATTGGTAGATCAAGATTCCAGAAGAGAAGAGGATAAATGACATCAAGAGCAAAATCATTATGTTTTGATTTTAAGAGAAGAGTTATATCCTTCTCTAAGAAGGAGAAGAAGGTGACTGTAGCTAGGGATATAACAGGACAAGGAAGAAATTGGAAAACTCCTATTGAATGCTAACACCAACCTTAGAGCGTTAGGAATTATTGTTATGTGAAGAGGGGATGGATTTGGATTGTCATGAGGGCTTATGTGGGGTGAAAATGTGGCATTCTGAGAAATGTGGAAAGGAGCCATCAGAGTTGAATTAAAGAATGATACATAGTAGAGTCTCCTGATTTCTTTCCCAAGGCATTATAGGTATTCAACATGCATAGATCATGGTTATAATAGAGTGATAGAATTCTAGCTATTATAGGAAAGTACTTTTAATTACAATTATGGTATATGCTTGGTTTGTTTATAATTCTTGATTAAATAAGTTTAATTTGCTTTTTACAATAACCTCTTTATTATTCAACAATCCATGGTAGGATGATTTTTTTCAAATTATTTTCATATATATTTTCAATTCACTAATTCATTCAAAAAATAGTTATTGAAAGCATTTTCTTAGTGCCCAACATTGTATAAGGAATTGGGGATGAAACATAGGATGTTACCTGACATCACAGGATGGTTCTAAATACGAAACCTGCACTCAGCTTCATAGAACTCAGTCTGTGCCAGATTTTATTATTAAAAACCTCAGGCAAAGGCCAATATCTGCAAAAGTTATTTATCCCCATTTATTTATCACTTCCTTGGTGCTACATATTCAATTAATTTTTCTAACCAATATCTCATTCAATCCTCATTAAACCTTTAATCAGGCTAACCTTTTGATGTACTACTATTATTATACCCATTCAATAGATGGAGAGACCAACATAAAGAGGTTAAGTAAACTGCTCAAGTTAATATAGCTAAAGCATGGTGGATCCAGCTGGAATCAAGGTCTTTGTGATTTCAAAACTGGTATATTTTAGAAGATTAATACTAAAGAAAAATAAGAAAAGCAAATGAAAAAAAAAAGGTGAATGCCTGAAGAAAGAAGGGTAACATCAGAGGCCAAGAACATTTCTAAACCTAAAACAAACCAACCAACCTACCAACCAAGCAAACAAACAGATGAAAACTCCACAGATATAAAAACAGACTATCTGAAAAACAAAGCATTATATTTACATCAAAGACAAACTTTTAGCATTTGGAGGTTCAACCACCTGTCTTGACTTAATACAAATTACATTTAATTATAAATATAAAAGCAAAAAATATTAAACAAATGGACTAACCAAGTTCATGCCTCCCCACTTTTCCCTTGAAAATGTGATGATCCTCCAGAGTTGCTTGTCTGAACGTGAAGGTATTGATGACAAACACAGCCATATTTATGTTTAATAACCTCTGGCAAATTGTCTTCACTCTATTGCTATCTAGGATACGATACTATATGAAATTTTAAAGGAGATACCATATACTGCTTCTGACAGTTTATGAGTATATTTCTACAACTTTCATATAGCACATTTGATTAGATGATGAAATTTGCATACAGATTTTCCATTGAAGGGTTTGATCTTTCAAGTGGTCATAGTGAAATATAATACTTAAAAGCTTTTGGATTTTATTAAAATAATTTCTGTTCAATCTTCACAAGAACTTGGGAAGCAACTAGGATGATACTACTATCGCCACAATATAGTGATAAGGAAACTCAAACTTCAAGTGTTTGAATGACTTACTCTAAGCCAACATGAATTTCTGAAAATAGAGAGATGCAATTAAGAATAACTTTTTCTTGGTTGGCATTCTTACTCTCCAGCAATGTTTTCCAAGCAGAATTTCCCAGATTTCTTGTCCCTGTCTCTGTCCATAAAACAATGATTCATAGGATAAGGGCATTGTTTGCTCCTTGATGTATCCCAAGTGGTTAGAATAGTATCTGATACATGTGATATATATAATCCTTGAATTGAATTGTCCTATCCACTGGAAATATTGCTTCAGCTGATCCAGGGCAGGGCTTGGAATCAAGTCCTAATAAATGGAACACATTATACTAAAGGCAAGCATAATGGATAACCCTTTTATATGTACAAAAGACTCAAAGAATATTCCCTCTGTGCTGAACTAAGGTGGAGAAAGTAGACATAAAACAAGAGTAGAAACACTTTATTGAGGAATATTAGAAGAGAAAAACTAATGATGTAGAAATTACCTGAATATGACATGGTTCAATCATAATGGTCTTTACCTTTTATTCGTATTTCTGTTGCACATACTTTTTGTATATTTGTAATCCACATAAGCACTGTACCAACTTTTCCCTCTCTTTATGCTTGCCACCTCTTTGAGGGTAACAGTGTTATGCAGACTGGTTGAGGAAAAAGAAGGAACTAACCAAAGAGCAAAAATAGCTGAAGCAGGGTTGCCCCTAAAGGTCTAAAGAACTGAAATCTGTGAAAGAAAATATAGACAATAATGACCAAGCAGCTTAAAAACAACAACAACAACAAAAAGCCCTGAATATTCTAAATCCTACAACAGGAGAGTGATCATCTGATTGTACAATAGATTTCAAACAAATTAATAAAAATCCACATACAAATTACAATTTTATTCTCTTTGTAAGAGCTGACTACAATGGTTATTGCTGACATTAGCACACTTAACCAGCATATTTCCCTTTACTTATAATTTTCTTCACTTGTAGTTCCCATGCCCCTCCTTACAGCCAGTTAGCTCAATGACTTCTCAGGCCCAAGCTTGTTCCCTACTGATAATAACCAAAAGGCATAACCAATCATAATAAGCTAATTTGAATCCTTATTTTGAAGATATACACAACCAATTGCAAAGGATCAACTCAAATATTAAGTTGACAAATGTGTCAACTTAGATTTTGTCACTAACCCCACCTCACTTTGTTTATTCCCATAAAAACCCTAAACACTTCCAACTTGGGGAGACAGACTTGAGCTAGCCTCTTGTCTCCTTACTTGGCTGCCTCATAATAAAGCTCTTCCTCTCTTTGAAACCTTGGTGTAACAGAATTGGATCTTATGCACATTGGGCAATGAGCTCTTGCTTGGTAACATCTTTTGTTCAATTATCCTGGGAAAAAATGAGGGATTGTGTGTTTAAAATATTTTATCTTCCAGGAGTTAGGCTTACAAGCTAGTTAAGATTTCATGGTTTAGCCACATAGGAATTAAATTTCCTTCCAAAAATAACACATACATATGTAGGCAGCTGGTGCCAATTGGCAGACAAGTATCAACATGTGCCTCTCATTATTATGCAATGTTGTACTCAATGTGAAGGAGAACCACACAGCAGCCATTCTCATCTGGGCAGGGCTGTGAATGGTACCAGTGTGCTGAAAGATGCAGAAAGCAGGGTTTCTCAAATCACCTGTCTATTTAATGTCCTCTTTGAAAGGTTTATAAGTGGTCAAGTTGAGGGATATCTTATAGAATAAACCCAGAATTCAAAACATTTCAAAGAATAAAATAAGCCACAAAGAATACCTATTAAAAATATAGGGCTTAGCAAGTTGAGTTATGACTTGAGGGAAGCAAGTCTGCCTCTGAGCTCAGAAAGAACTAGGAAAGAAAAAGAAAATTCTCGTTTCAATTCAACAAAATCCTTAGGGAAGAAAGTCAGTTCAATCAGCTAAGAAAGAAACACACCACAGTTCTCAAATTTATGTTTTAAAATAAATGGTCACATTAGAAACTTAGAGAGTTCAGTGTTGTTGTTTTTTTTCATAAACAATGTCTGAAATAAATCACAAATTGCCATAGGCAGCAATAGAGAAAAGTTCTGCTAATTTTTCATAGGAGTAAAATAACGCCATTGGAAGTCATGGGAACAAATCGATAGATCAAAAAATAATATTTGAAGAATTTGGGATAAGACAGAATTATTAAATGTAGGTTCATGGAAGCTAAATGCGACCAAGAGGTCAATTATAAATTTAAACTTCCAAAGTAATAAAATATACACGAATTCAATACAATTTAGAAAAGCAAAAATTAGAGGAAACTCTTATACCACACTGTTAAAAGAAATGCAGAAATTTTCCACCTACATGAAAGACTCAAGGTAGGCATGCAAGATCTTGTCTGGTGGAAGTCCTCTATCTTAAAAAAAAAATGATGAAGTGCTAAGAATTGTTGATACTTTCCATCTACAGTTTAGTGTTTCAAAGACAGAGAGACCTGAGTTTGAAGCTAATCCCTACTTTTCTTTTTAACCTCTCCATCTATTATTTATCTTTAAAATATTTTTGTGCAGACTACATGAGCAAATGCATGTGAAGTGCACATATTAAGTTGATCAATAAGTGTTACCTCTGATTCTCTCTTTCTGCCATAGTTCTTTTCTCTCTCTCCCTATTCCTCTTACACTTTCTCCTCCTATCTCTCCTCTTCATCCTCCTGTTTCTTCCTCTTATGAGTGAATTTTAGTTCCTAAAGCACTTCATTTTCCTTATAAACATTAACCTGTAAATACTGTTTTTTTCCCTTAAAAATGTTAATGAATTAAGTCCTCTTTTCTAACTTATATGGTGTTTTTGTGCAAATTTAGTTATTTTTAAAAAAAGACCTCCTCTGTTCACACACATCCCTGAGCCACTCAGCTAGCAGGACATTTGGTGAGAAAACAGAGTGTAATATGGATTTAAACCACCATCCCTATTGCTCACCCTTTCACCAGGTGACACTGAAGTATACAGCATGCACCACTGAATTGCAGTCCTGAATTCAATTTCAAATCCCATTATCTAGTTTTCAATGGTAAGTGTTCACATAGAATTGTCTGCTTCATCTACATATAGAATAAGGAGTGTTTGAAACAATGCAGGTTCTTTTAGAGGAGTTCACTGGCCCATCAAGCTGCAATATTGAGACTCTGGTGCTTGATAAGTCAGAGTGCATCTTTTCCTGCTAATCTGGACTCACTCAGAAATTTACCTGGACATCCAATTTCCATTCCAGGAATAAATACATTCTTATTAATATTAGAATCTCCATTAAGGTTATTTTTGTTTCTAAAGGTTGCCAATGAAATATACCAGAAATGTATTGGCTTTTGTAAAGGGAATTTATTAGGTCGTGAAAGTGTCCAAATCAAGGCATCAAGAGATGCTGTCTCACAAATTGCACCTGGGGGCGATTAGGCACATGGCTGCTTCCTGGAAAGATGCTTTCTCCTGGATCTCAGCTGTAGGCAATCAAGCACATGGCAGGGCACAATGCTCCTCTCTCCCCTCAACTCCAGGCTCTGCCTGTTTAACCTCCAGCAGCTCTGTGGGCCTAGCCTCTCAGAAACCTGTTTACGTGCCTCTGTGCTCCACTGATTCTAGCCTTCGGCCTCCAGGACCTCTCCTGTCTCTCAAGTGTTTTTTTTCTGTGTCTTTGGCTTTTTAGTCCTCCATTTATAAAGGACTCCAGTCATTCACCCTGAATGAAGTGGGTCACATCTTAAGATGCTACTTGCCAAAAGATCCTACTTATAATGGGCCCAACCCACAGGAATGGATTAACTTCAAGAACATACTTTTCTGGGATCCATACAGCTTCAACACAGGGTTCTAATACAAGAATAAGAAGATGGACCATAGACATAAGTATCCATTAAAATATATTTTAAAAATAAACTAAGGGATGGTCTAAAATAGTTCCTCAGGAATATTAGAGTCCCTTCTTATAAAAAATATGACTCTTACTTTCTGTGGGTTACTCAATAGACCATTACCAAGAGAACATTATACATATTGTGAAGATCTAATTTACATGCTATATAAGAAATGCATTCTAAATTCAAATACATTTTGTGGTGGTTGGAGTTGTATGTACCCCGGAAAAACATTCTTAAACCAAATGCATTACTGTGAGTGTGAACTTGTAAGCAGGACCTTTTGATGAGGTTATTTCAATTAAGGTGTATTCCAATTTGATCAGGATGGGTCTTAATCTTATTACTAGAGTCCTTTATAAGCATAGTGAATCTCAGACAGACAGAAAGCCACAGGAAGCAAGAAGTTAAAATTCAAAGGAACCTGGAAGAGAACTGAGAGGCCAAGAGAGGCTGTCACGTACATGGCGATGTGACAGAGGAGGCCAGGACCAAGGATTGCCTGGCAGCCAGCCCCAGAATACCAGTCTTTGAGAAAAAAGCATCGCCATGTTGATCACTGATTTGGACTTTTCCTGGCCTCAAAACCATGAGCTATTAAATCCCCATTGTTTAAGACATCCCTTTGCATGGTATTTGCTTGAGCAGCCAAGGAAATGATAACACATTTATTATTGCATAGTTCTTCAAATGAATTTTACACAATGTATTTATATTGATTCTTCAAACGATCATTCAGTTGGAAATCAAACTCATATATACACATTAATATACCTTCCCTAATTATTTATGGGAATTGATATTTCTGAATTATTTCATATGTGGGAGAACCTGGATCTTTCATAAAATGATACATAATACACATAACTACCAAGCTGATAATTTTCCAGTGAGATAATTATTTATAACTTTCATTTAGCATAGTTAATAACCTGTGATACATCAAATACCTGACCTTATCAATTTGAGCCCTTAGTTTAACTTCCATTTTTTCAAACTGTGTCTTCAAAACACATTAGTTACTCAAAGCATATCACATTAAACAAAATTAAAATTTGTAAATTGTATTTTATTTAAATGCAGAATTTTGAATGGAAATATTCATCATAATATCTCTCATTAGGTCATAATGTTTAAAATTTTAGCCCAAAATACATGGGTATACATTTTTACAACACAATGTATAAACTCAAGACCTAATTATGCAGTCATAATAAGCACTTAAATTTTGATTGTACAGAAAGTGCCGATAATTTTTTAAAATATATTATAAGACCATGTATGGCAATATAACCAAAATAGAGAGAAAATTTTCTAAATAACGGGCAAGGGTGGTGACTGTTTTAATGTTCAATGAATGTTTTAATAATCCTTTGGACATTATTATGATTTAATAGATATATTAAGATAGGGATCAAATATAATGGTCAAATCGTTTTCTTAATAGATATTTCCTAGTCCTATGTCCTTATATTTACTGGGAAAACTGCCTAAAAGTCACAGTGGTTCATTTAGAATGTAGAATTTCCTCCAGGCAAGATGAGCTCTCTTATACCAAGTCCTGGCTTGGACCAGATCTAGTACCCCACTCTGCAATATAGAAACTTAATTTACTTCTAGGAACTATAAACTATGTGAGCACTGAGACTGTGATCCAGCTCTCATCTCTGTCTGTTTTAACCTATATAAGATATACAATAGTCTCCTTCTCTTAATCATTACTCCTCAAGCCCCATCTCTGAAAAGAACTAAAATGTCCTTGACCTGCTATACACCCAGCCATAACTTTGTTTTCAGAAGATCTGTTAACAAATGCTTAACTATAAGTTTCCATGTACTTTTCAAATAACAAATTCAACAGTTGCAAATTACAAAAAAATAAATGAAAACAACAAAAGTATTGTTAATGAATTTAGATGAAACATTATCTTCTATTATTTTAAATGAATTATACAAAATTCACTTCGAATGAAAATTAAAAGGTGCTTATTTATCTGTTTTTTAGCCTACAAAGGAGCTAAAGTTAAAGCAACTTTTTTTTTCCAAAAACTTGAACATGTACCCAAAATAATTCTCCATCTTATTAATCAGATGTCTGATTGTCAGAAACATGTGGAGAATAGAAATTTCACCTGTCATCCCTGGAAAGAAATAATCGGTTAGACTTTTCTACACTTCATGGAACCAGAGGACATAATGTTATTTCCTGCAGAGTTAGAAGGTGAAGTTCAAGATGCTTGTAAATAATTGTTCCCTACAAGTAAAAAGAAGAAAAATAATGTAAGAGGTCTAATTTTCTTACTTCTCTCTGTTATAAACAATTCAGTTAAAATTTTTTATCATGAATGTCTTTGAAATCCATAGGGGGGAAAATGCCTTTACAAACATGTATTTGAGACCATAGTTATGAAATTAGGGATAACTAGCTAATGTCCAAAAGTTTGTTCTGATTCTGAAGGTTGGAAAATATCTGTGGAGCTTGTGAATACTTCAGTGATTTTTGCTGACTCTTATTAATCATAGTGTTTGTCCTAGCCATTTGTCTCTAAATTACACTATTTTAGTTTTATATCTGGTAATTATTTACCATTAAGTTAATTATTTGTTATGTTAAACTATCATCTTATTATTATTATTATCTAATTCCCATCATAGTTACTAATTATCTTAGAACCAAATATATGACCATATTGATTTCCTGAGATATGTAATACATGTGACTTTCAGATATTTGTATCCCTATTATTTGATCTTCCTAAATTAAAAAAAGCAAAACCTATGCATAGTTATATTAATTACAATGTGATATACAACAATACAAATATGATCTAGAGAAAATGCCTTGATCATTTCACTGAATGTCAAATTACCTAAGATTTATGCTGAATTTAGTATCAGAATACATGACACTTTGTGCTATTTATTTACATGCATATATGAAACACACACAACCATATACACACACATACATTTACTTTTTCAAAGCAACTACAAAAATGACTGTACATACAACTAAATGTCTACTGTGTATGTGTATTCTTGTTTTGAATCTGATCAATAATTTCAAGATAGAAAAAAGAAGGTTCCATTTTTACAAGACTGAATCTTTGTATAAACCTTTGCAAAATGATTCACAATAGATCTGTTCGAAGTACATCACCATGATAAGTAAAATCATATTATTCTTTTGATTTAGAGTTTAATATTTAGCATGTATATAGATAAGGGAACACTTTATCTTGCTCTAAGAGAGTTAAGAATTATTAAGTTATTTGCACTAACCAAACAGTTGTAGGCCACACTCAATAAGTAAGAAATGGGCAGAAAATGTTCAATAAGCCAGAATCCCCCCCTTCTGACATAAAAGCCTGGAACTAGATGGGTTATCAAGGAACTCCAGCTCTTATAGGCAAAGAGAGCTGTATAATAAAGAAGCCCACTGCTTATGGCACATCTAACCTGTTTAGGTGATGAACTCTCCTGCAACTTTTCTACATTGTAGCTTTGGAAGGGAGTTCAAACAATCAACATAACCCAAGGTTGAAGGAGGGGATTACTGAAATCTCATCTGCAGGAATCGATATCTAATTGAAGAAGAGAATGCTCCAAATGTGAAAATTTTCTGACCTTAAATTAAGAATGGGAACACAGAAGATGGGTATTTGAGCTGGGTCCTTCTTTTTCTATCTTAACCACTATATAGGTTTTTTAGTTATTATTTCTATTTTCTTTCTTCCTTTCTTAATGGCTTAGTAATAAACATGATTAATACATGTGGTACCAAGTGAAAGCTTTTCTCCTGATGTATTTTTAAAGCTAATTCCTGAGACACTGGGATTTCAGAGAGAGAGTTTATTGGTTGCACAAACAATGGAACACAGTGGCCAAAACTCCATCCTGAATCGACAGAAAATCTAGTGTTTTATAACATCAGGATACTAATGAGTAACTGGCATGGAGCTTACACAGGTTCTTTCATTAATAAACATTAAGGGATTGAACAAGCTGGGAGTGAACCCCAAACCAGGGGGGGAGTTACAAAGTTACAATCATTTTCAGAGATCAAGGTTCTTAGATAAGAAAGTACTGAGTAGAGGTCAGTCACAAGGTTTTCCATATGGAGTGGTTACCATCCTAATATTAAGCATACACAAGGGTGAGCTCAATCTAGAATTACCAGCACAATAGTAAGCATACACAAGGTGGGGTTAAGTCTAGAGTGAGCTGGCTAGAAGGGTATGACCACTCTAGCCAGCTTCAGTAAGTTCAGGTTATAATATGTTATAATATGAAGGCATCTATATAATGATTAAGCAATCATGATTATTTGTTAATTCTTAACCCTTGGTTACACATGTGGCTGTCTTTCTCTAATTTTCTAATCTAATTCAGAATCATTCCACAACTCTAATTCCCTTCTCTCCCATCCACAAAAAGCTTTTTCTCTCCCCTCTCCCTCCACTCTTTCTCCCATCATTAAGGTATCAGCTCAAATATACTTCTGTGACATCTATGTAATAGCCCCCAACCCTAGCAGTCACTTTCTATCTTGTGCTCCATTTTATTTCATACATGTTTGCACTTACTATCTGTTTATGTTCTGTCTTCCTCCATTTGAATATAAACTGATACCAAGGACCATGCAGTCTTGCTCATTTTGGAAAAAGGAACATAACTCAAAAAAATCTGTTGAATAGATTTTTTTAAAAGTCATTCATTGACACTTTGCAATCTCATATTTGATAGGCTTAAAGTTAAATAATTACATTATAGTTGGTATAAAAACTAAAGTTTAACATTAGAAACAAACTAATTTATAATAACATTTCATTTTCCTTTTATTTTTCATATTTGTGATTAAGGCTAAATTTCTGAAGGTAATCTCTCTTTCAATGATTAAAATATTTGAATTAAAATATGATCAGTTTGGGGTTTGGTCATTTTAGTTCATCAAATAAAAACTGATGCCATATTTAGTTTTTTTTT